>JARACY010002824.1:0-38859 GCA_029255725.1 Scrobipalpa atriplicella
ATGTTAGCCATAAAAAATTACAAGCTACGATATTTGATACAGTACTGCACCTTGCCCCTCCGTAACTGAGATTTGTATAATTTCAACAATAGAAAACAAATCCCGAATAAAAAATCTATGGGATCGAATTTCAACTAAAAATTGAGCGATGAAATTTACCCACGTGACGGCCAATAGAAATACTTAGTGGAAACAAATTTTGAATCTTCTTTTGAAGCAAAATATTGATAAAATACAACAAGTAAAATATTGTTGACCGGAAGCGCATAAAACTGAATAAATCTAAGAAGTGTATTTAATTTCCACATAGCGCTGTCACTTTCTCAACTTTGACATAAGCGCAGGATAGCAAATGAACACATGCCTTTGACATTCCTAATCTGACGTAAGACGCTAATAAGAACTGAGCATAAAGCATGCTCTCTTATTTTACGTCATATAAGCCTCAGATATAAGCAGCCTTACGTCAGATTAGGAGTGTCTATGGTGTCGATCCTCGCCGTCCAGTTACTAATTCTAATTCTTAGTAGCGCTGTAACTTCCTTAAATTTGGCATGAACAGGATAGCAAATAAACACATGACTTCGACATTCCTAATCTGACATAAGACTGCTTACTTGACGTAAAATAAGGAACAAGACTCGGTTCCTATTTAAAGCAGCCTATGTCAAAATAGGAACGTCAAAAACATGTGTTTATTTGCTATCCTGTTCTTATGTCAGTTAAGAAAGTGGCAGCGCTATCTTAAATTAGTTAAGGAATGATGCGGCCAGAATTTCCGCCAATGACTAAACGTAATTTAATTTTTTACGTACATACATACAATCACGCCTTTATCCCTATTGGGGTAGGCAGAGCAAAGCGTAAACGACTTAAACAAAGGTCGTTCCGCCACGTCTGACAAGTTTTGAGGGTTATTCCTAAAAGATCTGTATATCGCTTTAGTGACAGGTTGTCAGCCCATCATCACCTCAATTACAATACTGAAATCTTTAAATTCCTTAGCTGATTTTTACAGCATGCCCGGGAGGAGATGGATTAATTTTTATCTCGCCACAAATCTGATGTTCTTGAATTGAAACAATGCTGCATATAATTAAGATGGATGTATGATTCATGTCAAGCAAATCTCGGTCTTTGTCTTTGACGAACTTCTAAGCGCAAATTTTATTTGTCTAGTTGCAAAAAAAAATAACTTTAGTATCTCCTGGAAATCATGTTAAAAGTTCTCGATATGATGACAGTTCTTGAATCCGGACAATAAATAAAATCAGGCAATCAGGTATTATACACTGAAAAAAATTGTTGATTAAATACGAGATCAAATTAATCAAGATAATTGATAACCACTACCAAGTTCCTTATAATTTCAATTAAAAGAATAATTGATCTTAATATTAACTATATTGTTTCAATCATATTGCTTGATAGGCTCGTATCGTATGTAAACAAGTTCCTTGATCAATTTAACAAAGTTTTTTTTTCAGTGTAGCTTAATATGGTTTAGTGTTAAAACGACAGTTTTTGCTATAACTCATCGAAATGTAACAAGAGAGTATTATTTTGTTCAGAGTTGATGATATGCTAATTTTGAAGCAATATATAACTATTATTGCCTGCAGAAATTAGGTGTAAACATAATGTTCAGTCAAAATTATTTTCATTTGCGAAGTTTCTGCGATCAGAGATAACCAGAGATAACTGTAGCAAATGAAAATAATTTTGACTGAACATTATGTTTACACCTAATTTCTGCAGGCAATAATAGTTATATATTGCTTCAAAATTAGCATATCATCAACTCTGAACAAAATAATACTCTCTTGTTACATTTCGATGAGTTATAGCAAAAACTGTCGTTTTAACACTAAACCATATTAAGCTACACTGAAAAAAAAACTTTGTTAAATTGATCAAGGAACTTGTTTACATACGATACGAGCCTATCAAGCAATATGATTGAAACAATATAGTTAATATTAAGATCAATTATTCTTTTAATTGAAATTATAAGGAACTTGGTAGTGGTTATCAATTATCTTGATTAATTTGATCTCGTATTTAATCAACAATTTTTTTCAGTGTATAATACCTGATTGCCTGATTTTATTTATTGTCCGGATTCAAGAACTGTCATCATATCGAGAACTTTTAACATGATTTCCAGGAGATACTAAAGTTATTTTTTTTTGCAACTAGACAAATAAAATTTGCGCTTAGAAGTTCGTCAAAGACAAAGACCGAGATTTGCTTGACATGAATCATACATCCATCTTAATTATATGCAGCATTGTTTCAATTCAAGAACATCAGATTTGTGGCGAGATAAAAATTAATCCATCTCCTCCCGGGCATGCTGTAAAAATCAGCTAAGGAATTTAAAGATTTCAGTATTGTAATTGAGGTGATGATGGGCTGACAACCTGTCACTAAAGCGATATACAGATCTTTTAGGAATAACCCTCAAAACTTGTCAGACGTGGCGGAACGACCTTTGTTTAAGTCGTTTACGCTTTGCTCTGCCTACCCCAATAGGGATAAAGGCGTGATTGTATGTATGTACGTAAAAAATTAAATTACGTTTAGTCATTGGCGGAAATTCTGGCCGCATCATTCCTTAACTAATTTAAGATAGCGCTGCCACTTTCTTAACTGACATAAGAACAGGATAGCAAATAAACACATGTTTTTGACGTTCCTATTTTGACATAGGCTGCTTTAAATAGGAACCGAGTCTTGTTCCTTATTTTACGTCAAGTAAGCAGTCTTATGTCAGATTAGGAATGTCGAAGTCATGTGTTTATTTGCTATCCTGTTCATGCCAAATTTAAGGAAGTTACAGCGCTACTAAGAATTAGAATTAGTAACTGGACGGCGAGGATCGACACCATAGACACTCCTAATCTGACGTAAGGCTGCTTATATCTGAGGCTTATATGACGTAAAATAAGAGAGCATGCTTTATGCTCAGTTCTTATTAGCGTCTTACGTCAGATTAGGAATGTCAAAGGCATGTGTTCATTTGCTATCCTGCGCTTATGTCAAAGTTGAGAAAGTGACAGCGCTATGTGGAAATTAAATACACTTCTTAGATTTATTCAGTTTTATGCGCTTCCGGTCAACAATATTTTACTTGTTGTATTTTATCAATATTTTGCTTCAAAAGAAGATTCAAAATTTGTTTCCACTAAGTATTTCTATTGGCCGTCACGTGGGTAAATTTCATCGCTCAATTTTTAGTTGAAATTCGATCCCATAGATTTTTTATTCGGGATTTGTTTTCTATTGTTGAAATTATACAAATCTCAGTTACGGAGGGGCAAGGTGCAGTACTGTATCAAATATCGTAGCTTGTAATTTTTTATGGCTAACATTCCTTTTTTGGTTTCTTCTTCTTCTTCTTCTTTGGACAAGTAGGCAAAGGAAGAGTTCGATGAGGCGTAAGTGAGCCTGATCCAATCCCTCCTGAACCAGGGGCAGATAGAGGAGGCAGACAGCCTGGCGGCTGCTTTTTAAGACATCCTACTGTTTCTTCTACAGATTGTTGGTCAGTCTTTTTCGGTTTTGTAGATTTTTTCGGTGATGTTTCAGGTACTCCGTAAACAGGCACAATTATAAGTGGTGGGATCATTGAATGCTCATCAGGTCTGACTCGTGCAAACTGATGCATCAGTATCGGTTTTTGTCCCAAACTTTTAATGTCTTGCGACTTGGAAATATCTCTCTCTTCTTCAGGTGTATCTGAATTGAGGCTATCCAACAGCCAGTTATATTTCATCGTAGGTTGGTTTTTATAAAGATCGGTCATGCTCATAGCCATCGTTTCTTTGCTTTGATTAACAGTGGATCTTTGTTTCTCAGAATGACTAAGCTTTTGGCTGGCGTAAGTAACTTCTGTTCTTTTACTGTACCATCGCGGTCTAGTTTGAAATTTCATACGTTTTTCACCTGTTCGTTCGCTTGTCATTCGGCAGTTTAGCATTACTGATTTTTCATTTTGCGCGTGCGCTTCTAGCCTTGGAACTGCAAAGAAAAAATACCCATCACTGAATAATAATACTTCAAAAATAAGCTTCAACTCTTCTTTGCTATGGGCATGACCGATCTTTATAAAAACCAACCTACGATGAAATATAACTGGCTGTTGGATAGCCTCAATTCAGATACACCTGAAGAAGAGAGAGATATTTCCAAGTCGCAAGACATTAAAAGTTTGGGACAAAAACCGATACTGATGCATCAGTTTGCACGAGTCAGACCTGATGAGCATTCAATGATCCCACCACTTATAATTGTGCCTGTTTACGGAGTACCTGAAACATCACCGAAAAAATCTACAAAACCGAAAAAGACTGACCAACAATCTGTAGAAGAAACAGTAGGATGTCTTAAAAAGCAGCCGCCAGGCTGTCTGCCTCCTCTATCTGCCCCTGGTTCAGGAGGGATTGGATCAGGCTCACTTACGCCTCATCGAACTCTTCCTTTGCCTACTTGTCCAAAGAAGAAGAAGAAGAAGAAACCAAAAAAGGAATGTTAGCCATAAAAAATTACAAGCTACGATATTTGATACAGTACTGCACCTTGCCCCTCCGTAACTGAGATTTGTATAATTTCAACAATAGAAAACAAATCCCGAATAAAAAATCTATGGGATCGAATTTCAACTAAAAATTGAGCGATGAAATTTACCCACGTGACGGCCAATAGAAATACTTAGTGGAAACAAATTTTGAATCTTCTTTTGAAGCAAAATATTGATAAAATACAACAAGTAAAATATTGTTGACCGGAAGCGCATAAAACTGAATAAATCTAAGAAGTGTATTTAATTTCCACATAGCGCTGTCACTTTCTCAACTTTGACATAAGCGCAGGATAGCAAATGAACACATGCCTTTGACATTCCTAATCTGACGTAAGACGCTAATAAGAACTGAGCATAAAGCATGCTCTCTTATTTTACGTCATATAAGCCTCAGATATAAGCAGCCTTACGTCAGATTAGGAGTGTCTATGGTGTCGATCCTCGCCGTCCAGTTACTAATTCTAATTCTTAGTAGCGCTGTAACTTCCTTAAATTTGGCATGAACAGGATAGCAAATAAACACATGACTTCGACATTCCTAATCTGACATAAGACTGCTTACTTGACGTAAAATAAGGAACAAGACTCGGTTCCTATTTAAAGCAGCCTATGTCAAAATAGGAACGTCAAAAACATGTGTTTATTTGCTATCCTGTTCTTATGTCAGTTAAGAAAGTGGCAGCGCTATCTTAAATTAGTTAAGGAATGATGCGGCCAGAATTTCCGCCAATGACTAAACGTAATTTAATTTTTTACGTACATACATACAATCACGCCTTTATCCCTATTGGGGTAGGCAGAGCAAAGCGTAAACGACTTAAACAAAGGTCGTTCCGCCACGTCTGACAAGTTTTGAGGGTTATTCCTAAAAGATCTGTATATCGCTTTAGTGACAGGTTGTCAGCCCATCATCACCTCAATTACAATACTGAAATCTTTAAATTCCTTAGCTGATTTTTACAGCATGCCCGGGAGGAGATGGATTAATTTTTATCTCGCCACAAATCTGATGTTCTTGAATTGAAACAATGCTGCATATAATTAAGATGGATGTATGATTCATGTCAAGCAAATCTCGGTCTTTGTCTTTGACGAACTTCTAAGCGCAAATTTTATTTGTCTAGTTGCAAAAAAAAAATAACTTTAGTATCTCCTGGAAATCATGTTAAAAGTTCTCGATATGATGACAGTTCTTGAATCCGGACAATAAATAAAATCAGGCAATCAGGTATTATACACTGAAAAAAATTGTTGATTAAATACGAGATCAAATTAATCAAGATAATTGATAACCACTACCAAGTTCCTTATAATTTCAATTAAAAGAATAATTGATCTTAATATTAACTATATTGTTTCAATCATATTGCTTGATAGGCTCGTATCGTATGTAAACAAGTTCCTTGATCAATTTAACAAAGTTTTTTTTTCAGTGTAGCTTAATATGGTTTAGTGTTAAAACGACAGTTTTTGCTATAACTCATCGAAATGTAACAAGAGAGTATTATTTTGTTCAGAGTTGATGATATGCTAATTTTGAAGCAATATATAACTATTATTGCCTGCAGAAATTAGGTGTAAACATAATGTTCAGTCAAAATTATTTTCATTTGCTACAGTTATCTCTGGTTATCTCTGATCGCAGAAACTTCGCAAATGAAAATAATTTTGACTGAACATTATGTTTACACCTAATTTCTGCAGGCAATAATAGTTATATATTGCTTCAAAATTAGCATATCATCAACTCTGAACAAAATAATACTCTCTTGTTACATTTCGATGAGTTATAGCAAAAACTGTCGTTTTAACACTAAACCATATTAAGCTACACTGAAAAAAAAACTTTGTTAAATTGATCAAGGAACTTGTTTACATACGATACGAGCCTATCAAGCAATATGATTGAAACAATATAGTTAATATTAAGATCAATTATTCTTTTAATTGAAATTATAAGGAACTTGGTAGTGGTTATCAATTATCTTGATTAATTTGATCTCGTATTTAATCAACAATTTTTTTCAGTGTATAATACCTGATTGCCTGATTTTATTTATTGTCCGGATTCAAGAACTGTCATCATATCGAGAACTTTTAACATGATTTCCAGGAGATACTAAAGTTATTTTTTTTTGCAACTAGACAAATAAAATTTGCGCTTAGAAGTTCGTCAAAGACAAAGACCGAGATTTGCTTGACATGAATCATACATCCATCTTAATTATATGCAGCATTGTTTCAATTCAAGAACATCAGATTTGTGGCGAGATAAAAATTAATCCATCTCCTCCCGGGCATGCTGTAAAAATCAGCTAAGGAATTTAAAGATTTCAGTATTGTAATTGAGGTGATGATGGGCTGACAACCTGTCACTAAAGCGATATACAGATCTTTTAGGAATAACCCTCAAAACTTGTCAGACGTGGCGGAACGACCTTTGTTTAAGTCGTTTACGCTTTGCTCTGCCTACCCCAATAGGGATAAAGGCGTGATTGTATGTATGTACGTAAAAAATTAAATTACGTTTAGTCATTGGCGGAAATTCTGGCCGCATCATTCCTTAACTAATTTAAGATAGCGCTGCCACTTTCTTAACTGACATAAGAACAGGATAGCAAATAAACACATGTTTTTGACGTTCCTATTTTGACATAGGCTGCTTTAAATAGGAACCGAGTCTTGTTCCTTATTTTACGTCAAGTAAGCAGTCTTATGTCAGATTAGGAATGTCGAAGTCATGTGTTTATTTGCTATCCTGTTCATGCCAAATTTAAGGAAGTTACAGCGCTACTAAGAATTAGAATTAGTAACTGGACGGCGAGGATCGACACCATAGACACTCCTAATCTGACGTAAGGCTGCTTATATCTGAGGCTTATATGACGTAAAATAAGAGAGCATGCTTTATGCTCAGTTCTTATTAGCGTCTTACGTCAGATTAGGAATGTCAAAGGCATGTGTTCATTTGCTATCCTGCGCTTATGTCAAAGTTGAGAAAGTGACAGCGCTATGTGGAAATTAAATACACTTCTTAGATTTATTCAGTTTTATGCGCTTCCGGTCAACAATATTTTACTTGTTGTATTTTATCAATATTTTGCTTCAAAAGAAGATTCAAAATTTGTTTCCACTAAGTATTTCTATTGGCCGTCACGTGGGTAAATTTCATCGCTCAATTTTTAGTTGAAATTCGATCCCATAGATTTTTTATTCGGGATTTGTTTTCTATTGTTGAAATTATACAAATCTCAGTTACGGAGGGGCAAGGTGCAGTACTGTATCAAATATCGTAGCTTGTAATTTTTTATGGCTAACATTCCTTTTTTGGTTTCTTCTTCTTCTTCTTCTTTGGACAAGTAGGCAAAGGAAGAGTTCGATGAGGCGTAAGTGAGCCTGATCCAATCCCTCCTGAACCAGGGGCAGATAGAGGAGGCAGACAGCCTGGCGGCTGCTTTTTAAGACATCCTACTGTTTCTTCTACAGATTGTTGGTCAGTCTTTTTCGGTTTTGTAGATTTTTTCGGTGATGTTTCAGGTACTCCGTAAACAGGCACAATTATAAGTGGTGGGATCATTGAATGCTCATCAGGTCTGACTCGTGCAAACTGATGCATCAGTATCGGTTTTTGTCCCAAACTTTTAATGTCTTGCGACTTGGAAATATCTCTCTCTTCTTCAGGTGTATCTGAATTGAGGCTATCCAACAGCCAGTTATATTTCATCGTAGGTTGGTTTTTATAAAGATCGGTCATGCTCATAGCCATCGTTTCTTTGCTTTGATTAACAGTGGATCTTTGTTTCTCAGAATGACTAAGCTTTTGGCTGGCGTAAGTAACTTCTGTTCTTTTACTGTACCATCGCGGTCTAGTTTGAAATTTCATACGTTTTTCACCTGTTCGTTCGCTTGTCATTCGGCAGTTTAGCATTACTGATTTTTCATTTTGCGCGTGCGCTTCTAGCCTTGGAACTGCAAAGAAAAAATACCCATCACTGAATAATAATACTTCAAAAATAAGCTTCAACTCTTCTTTGCTATGGGCATCATGAATTGAATTAATAAATCAAATTATTTGTCCTTTATTTGTCCACTATTTTACAGATTTCTCTTAATCCTAAAACCTCCTCATCTTGGGTGAATTCTAGATCATCTCTTTTGACAGCTTTACTCCTTGTTATTTTAACCAAGTCTATCCCTAATCCTGCCTAATCCATATAACATCTTGCAATTAAGAATACTATTTTTATGAAATATCAATGTTTGCGTGTGGAACCGTAGAATATGTATGTAAGTAACAATATTTCTTTTAAAAAAAGCCATTGTTTTGGTTAGTTTTTTTATTTATTGACAATCACAATATTAATATAATTTACGATATCACACCAGAAAAATATTTATATTTATTTGTATTTGAATGAAATTGCATTCAAAGTGTGCTATGGTCGACCGATCGGGAAAGTAGACCGATCGTTCCGGAGGGGTATTTCTTTCTTTAACACACTGTTATTTTATTTTGTTATACCATGGCATGAACTCACTCAATTACATTAATGTTAGCTCTCATGATCATGAACGATAAGCTCAGTTTAGTTGTTGCATTCTACATCGCGTGGAGGCTTAGGATGGTTTGACTGGATCGAAGGATTCTTTATATGCTTCGGTGGACCATAGACTTTCGGTTTCTTAGTAGTCGGTCTTGGTAGTTCCTGATCTTGCGTATGTGGAGGTACTGTCCCTGGTCTATTCAGTTCGTACACGCGGCATAACAGAGCATAGATGAGCTGCTGAATCTGTTCCTTCGTCAGCTGTTTACCTTGATCCCCTTCTTGAGGTCTACTCTTTCTCAAAGTTTCAACAATATTTTCAAATTGTCTCTTTTGAAGACTTTCTTTAACTTCTGCTACGCTTAAAAACTTTTTAGTTTTAATAGCATTTCTTTGGTCATTAGATTGTATGTCATTTACGTTCTTGGGATTACCGCCATTGATGGACTTTAATGGAATTAAAACATAATGAATACCTTTATTTCAGCGATAGTTGATCAACTCATCATGTGCGAAGTGTAAACGCAGAAATAAAATAGAGCTCAGAAATATAACATATTCTTAGATAATCTTATAAATTGCAAAATAACTTAGGTTTAGAAACTCAAGCGCAAGTCAAAAGGAAGACCAAGGAAACCTCTTCATCCACAAGAGGTCCTCTTGACTTCAACGCTTAATTTAATACACACATCAGTTGATCCACCAAAGCTGAAAATATAGCCTTGTTCGGCTTGCTTGAATTCACCATCGAGCAAAAAATTTTTATTGCATTCTTCGATTTGTTTATCAACAGTTGCATGTTCTGATCTCACATTAAACTCTTTACGTGTCACTTTAGCAAATATCGGTAGAACATTCTCTAATATCTCCATGATCAATTCCTTAAAAGAATTAAAATGGCTGCTAATTTTTTCCAGAATATTCTCACTATGCTTACATTGGTTAATCAAGCAAATATCATTGTGCCAATAGTTCTTCACACCAATGTTGATGTTTTTGCTGACACCATTATCACTTTCAATAATATTAGCACGTCCAGCTTGATAAATTGACTCGATTCCTACATCGATTCCAACTGCAATACAGAAAACATTTAAATAGAAAAAGATTCGAAATTGGGAATATATTATTATTGGTTTATAATTTTAAAGGTACTGTAGCCAGTCAGCACAGAAAGTTAAAAAATTCCGGCCAAGTGCGAGTCCGACTCGCGCACGATGGGTTCCATTTACCATTATTATGGTTTTTTTTTTATGTATGTTCACCGATTACTCAAAAACGCTTGGACCGATTTCAGAAATCCTTTTTTTTGTTTGAAATAGTATACTTCCCAGGTGGTCCCATAATAATCTCGCCAGGATCTGATTATGGAATCCATGAGGAATTGAGGGAACTCCTCAAATTTTATAGGCACACATATAGCGATTTCGATATTTTAAGTAATGTGTCAAGCAAATACATTCAGAATATAAAATTTGGTGAAGTGGAGCTGATGAATCGAAGACCTGGAGCACATTAATATTTTTATGTATGTTCACCGATTACTCAGAAACGCTTGGACCGATTTCAGAAATCATTTTTTTGTTTGAAATAGTATACTTCCCAGTTAGTCCCATAATAATCTCGCCAGGATCTGATTATGGAATCCATGAGGAATTGAGGGAAATCCTCAAATTTTATAGGCACACATATAGCGATTTCGATATTTTTAGTAATGTGTCAAGCAATTACATTCAGAATTGGTGAAGTGGAGCTGATGAATTGAAGACCTGGAGCACATTAATTAGAACCAGCTAAACTGTTATAGATACGAAGAAGCCAAATATGTTTGGTGTTATTAGCACTCTCTGTTGAGATATAAAACATTCAAAGACTTAACCTAATGTGGAACCCTAAGTGCCCGACTAATCTATAAGAGACACGCAGAAACTGCGATGACAAAAAATAATCAGTAGACGAGCAATTTCTGATGACATATAAAAATTGAAGGTCAAGAGTACCCAATGTGGAACTGCTAATCTATTAAAAATACGCAGGAACGGTGATAGAAAGAAATATTCAATGTGACAAGTACTTTCTGCTGTAGGTAATATTAAAATTGAAGGTCTGTAAAATTATTTTTTAATAATGAATGGAGTATAGTAAACAGAACAAATTCGTTCTTTGGTTTCTTTATATATTATATTAAGAGCTTGGCTGGGCTGGCGTCGACTCCACAATTAACAACAATCATATGTATGTGTTCTAATTATATTATATTTTAAAGTAAGTGGGAGTTGATCAAAACAATTATTTGTTACCTTTTAGTGCGTCTTAGGAAGGCATGGAAGGCGGTAATTGATTTTTATAAATAACCTTTTATTTATTTTCTAAGTAATTTTACAACTCAATGTTCTGTGAATATTTCAAGTGTTTACTTATTGCCGTTTTTAATATCGAGCAAGAAACGGCAAAAAAATCACGTTTATTTTATGGGAGCCCGCCTCAAATATTTAATAAATTATATTTTTAACCGACTTCCAAAACCAAAAAAAAGGAGGAGGTTCTCAATTCGTCGTGAAATTTTATTAGTATTTGTTGATATAGCAGCAACAGAAATGCATCATCGTTGAAAATTACAACTGTCTAGCTATTACGGCTCATGAGATACAGCTTGGTGATGTGGTGACGAGACAAAAAATACGGTCTATCGTACGGTTCGTGAGTTACAGCCCGGTGATAGACAGAAAATCACGTTTGTTGTATGGGAGGCGGGAGCCCCCCATAAATATTTATTTAATTTTAATTTTAGTATTTATAGTTACACACAGCAGCATCAAACGTGCATCATCGTTGAAAATACTAACTGTCTAGCTATCACGGTTCATTAGATACAGCCTCCGGTGACAGAAAGAAAATCACATTTTTTGTATTCGAGCCCCCCTGAAATATTTTATTTAATTTGGTTTTTAGTATTTATAGTTACACACAGCAGCATCAAAAATGCATAACCGTTAATAATACCAACTGTCTAGCTATCACGGTTCATGAGATACAGCCTTCGGTGACAGAGAGAAAATCAAGGGCCCCCCTTAAATTTATTTTTTTCTGTTTTTAGTATGTGTTGTAATAGTGGCAACAGAAATACATCATCTGCGAAAATTTCAACTCTCTAGTTAGGAAATATACAAGACAATATTCATCACAATGATATTATATTTTGTTTAACAATAGATAAATGCTACAATACAGCAGTGTAACTTTTACCTATAGTAGTTGAAAATTAGTAGGATATATTTCTATAATATTTCTTAACAATATTCAATATACTTCGGCAATGGTTTGTTTTATAGCTATTTTTTATTTTTTGGCCGACTTGCTGTCATTCTTAGACAACTTTTTTCTTTTTTGCTACTTTTGCTCCGCTTATACATGGAACATAATAGAGTCTTTAATGTTTCATCAAGCTTTGGTAGAACTATTCGAGCTGATCCTCTCACTCTTCTTTCTTTATCCCTAAGAGCGAGACTCAGTTTTATTTGGTCCACTGACTTTATTTTATTAATTGTTCGTATTATTTCTTCTACTGCTGGCATTTCTTCAGGTGCCATATTATCATAAGTAAAATTCACGTCGTGAGGAATATGTAAAGGATAAACAGCATAAATATCAGCATTGTTTTTCTCAGCTTTTACATTATTTACCACCATTTTGTCAGCAGTGGGTATTATATTTAATTCTACATAATTTTCTTCTTTAAGTTTTACTTTAGCTTCGCTGTGTACTTTACGTATTGTGTTGCGACTCCTTATCAGCTCACCAATTTGATCATTACAAAGTATATTAAAGCAGTTGTAAGTGCTCTTCTGTTCCCAGTCGAAGTCGGGATAAGGCAAATATGTCACAGACATATACTTTTGCGTATGTACAAGATCAGTTTTATTAAATTTTGAGTCTTCTCTAGAGCCAGGATCGCTGGGTCCGTCGTTTATCTGTCTGTGGCTGACTTGATTTTCTGCAAAGTGAAAATACAAGTTCAGTTTGTCCCACAGCAGTCTTTATAATACCCACTGCAAGACACCCATTGGCTCAATTCCACTCCATATCCTCACGTACGTTTTTCGACTCTTTATGTCCAGGCTTTGATGAATCTTTCAGTTTTACATTGCTCCGTACAAACTGCAGAAATCATGTATTGATCTTTGCTCATCAATCCGATAAATAGTGAGGATCCAAACTGCGATTTGTGATTTAAAATTAAATAGCACTAGATTTACGGCTAAACGTGCCTTTCGAAGCACGTAATCATACCTTGTGGGGCGCGATTCACAAATACAATCTGTCAAAACCCCGAGAAAAACTTCCGAGCAAAAATTCTACCAAAAAACCACGACAGGCAGAGAATGACTGACTATTACAATCAGTTTTGCTACGTTTAGTAAAACTTCCCGATCATAATCAGTTCATTATACAATAATGAGGAAAATAAAAGAATGTTAAAAAGTTACTTCATCATCAGCCACAACAGTCCACGGGGTTGCATTAGATATTCGGATCTATATATAAGGGTTGAGGGTGGGAGGGGAGGGGAGGGGGAGGCTGCCCTCTCCCCCTGGGGTGCGGAAACCCCCCCTTTTTGAGAAAAAAAAGAAAGAAATTTTTAGGTTAGAATGCGCAAATTGGGACAAAAAATGGAAGGACTTTTGAATAAGTACTTTAGAAATATAATGTGGGAGGGGGGAGGGGGGGCGCAGTACCACCCCCCCCGCGCGGAACCCAGTAGTCAACAAAGGTCAAAAACACTAGAGTTCGGCGGGTCGGTTGCGGTGAGTCGTCCCTCACAGCTTCGCTGTTCGGCGACGTCACCACTCGGACAGGAAGGGGGGGTGCTTGGGGGGGGGGGGGGGGGGGGTCTAAGTGGGCTCGCTACGCTCGCACTTATTCAAAAACACTCTAGGGTTCGGCGGGTCGGTTGCGGTGCGGACAGGAACACATTAATGCGCTTATATATTGACAAATAATCACAAACCATGAATTGGAACGTTTATATATATATATTTTTGCTGTCAGTTGCTTTCCGTTTCATGTTCATACAAATTAAAAGTAATCACTGCAACGCAAAATAACGTTCCGTTACACGTTAATTAAAACACGTGTAAAAAAAAACTACGCATCTCCGCGGGGTGAGGGGGGTGTCGATTGAAAGGGGTAACCAACCCCTATAAAAATTAACCCTTAGCAAGTCCAAATTCGGGATCCGAATATCTATTGCCAACCCCAGTCCACTGCTGGACATGGGCCTTCCCAACATTGGGGGTATATGCCATACTCACCACGCTTGGCAGGCGGGTTGGTGAGCGCAGTAGAAATTTTCCATTCACAGGGAACGCTGCTGCCCATTCCCTGGATTTATCCCTTAGTCGCCTTTTACGACACCCGCAGGAAGATATGGGGTGATGCTATTCTAACCCGGCACCACACGGGTAATAAGTTACTTACGTTTCCCAAATTTTGCTGGAATACGCATAGCGTCCTTGAAAATCATGCGTGGCACATGCGATAGTAGACTCATTTTGATACAGACACGGGACAAAAATTTGGAAGAAACGACGGACCCGCACAGATGGGAATGTTATTAGCACACGTTACTCATAGTAGCGTTTATTTGTTGATATTACTGATGCATCTTGCACCTGGAATCTTTAAAAAAATTGGTAGCTGCGAATCGCAAGAAACCCGAAAAAACAATGAATCAAAAATTTTTTTGAATTTTGACGTGGATGTTGTATTCTTTTTTTATCTTTGAAAGAATATTATTTAGGTAATAAAGAGGTCTTCGGAAAAGTTTGTCAAGTAGAATATTCGTATATCTGAGGTTTGTCCTGCTTTACATTTTATGTGTAAATTATATGTATTACTTTTCACCGTTGGAAAATAACAACATTATGGAAAATCATTATCTCTCATTGACCCTGTTGTGATTGAACTAAAAATAAAATAAAAAACTTAAAGTTTTTTTTTTTTTAATTAGATTGTGGCACTAGAAAACTTTGTGCCAGTGGCAAGTGTTTATTATCATTTATGTATTTTTTATCCTGCCTGCCTGACTATTTTAATCGTTAGTTTTCTAATTTTGCAACTTTAAACGCGTTTCGTTTCCCTACCTTTTGCGAAATCATAACGAACAAGATAAATAGTGGGGATAAAAACACAAAGCTAATTGCAGATGGCGCCACTGTTGAGTATTCCAAAAGAGACCAATGAGAAGACACAAAAATGACATTGATATTGATATTGACAGATTACTGGCCAATCACAGGAAAAAGGAACACTCAACAGTAGCGCCATTTAGTTCTCAGTTTTGAACCCCACTCATGAAATAAAAAGCTGATCAGGTACCAATTATTCTTTTTATATTTCGACGAAAATTTTGTACAGTTTCATCTTCTGAATAAAAATAAAGTAAATAAATAATTTAAATTACTTTATTCTAATGGTTGAATGAACGAGTGACTTGAGTCGGTCTCTTGTCGTTTTTGCCTCGAAGACACCATCCCTGTCCTGCGCTGTTGTGGGTATCTTTAGTAGGCTCATCATCAGCGTCACAGAGTTGCATCAGGAACATACGCCTCGGCATCTCAGACTCATTCATATAACTCCCATGTAGCAGGAAATAAGAAAACACTAGGATATCTCCTGCGTCCATTGTTACTGGTGCAGCGCCTTCGATTGGATACTTCTTCGGGTCTACCCAATGATAGGTTTGCAAAGTGGAACCTTTGTATCCGTGATCTTCCATCGGTCCGTTCTTGTGTGATCCCGGGTAGACGCAGAATCCGCCGTTTTTAGGAGTGCATGGATCCACAGCTAGTACCACGGCTACCATAGAGTGATTCTTATAAGGAAAGTAGGGGTAATCTTGATGCATAACATAAGGAGCCCCTTTGCCTGGAGGTTTTCTATGAGCCTTGGTGTGGTGAAGTAGAATATTTGGGGTTTCCATTATGTCTTCCATTGCTTCAAGTAAATTCTTGTTAGTTACAAGATCAGAGAATACCTCGCTGTGGAATTGAAGATCGTGGACAGAATCTACTGAGTATTCCTTATTCCCTGCAGCTTTCTTGATGACGTCACCTTCCCATGAGGTCTCCCTCCATGGCTGGACTTCTCTTCAGATTGAAAATTCTATCATACTCTTTTGAAACTCTGTTGAACATTTCTTTGTCTAAAACATTTTTGAGTATGATGAAACCATTGTCTTTGTAGAATTTAACCTGTTCTTTTGTTAGTTTGACCATTTTTCTGGTTTAAGGCACTTTAAAGTTTACTTGTCGATCTTGCACCACACTATGAAAGTCAAATAGGTACTGTTCGTATTTATATATCAGAGAAAACATTATCATATCGGGTGACATTTCTCATATCACTAGTGGTCAGAGACTAATAGTTATTTTATTACTTAACAAACTGAGTGCTAGTAAGGTTACGACCTTATCTAGGAAGTCTGATTACTATTATACAAATACAAATAATTTATTTAACAAAATAATCTTAGGCCCGTATTTATAATCAGCTCTCAAGAGTGACAGCTAGTTTGAGTTCGTATCAGGAATGTCATTTCAGTACAAAACGGGCTTTCAAATCCATACTTAATATTTCTCTCAATCTTGAGACCGCTTTATAAATACGAGCCTTAGGCCTATTACAACTATTAGATCCCGCACTAGGAAAATCCTGTATCACGGGAATCCAAACAAAACAAACATTTTCTGAGTTAACATATTGGCGAACCGTACTCATCTTCCTAGCCTTTTTTCCGTATTTAACGGAGTCGGCTACCTAATCTAAGAGATTGAACGAGGGTACTGGTTTTTACACAGAGCGACTGCCATCTGACCTCCGCAACCCAGAAGGGAAACCAGACCCAATCCTAGATTTAGGTTACACACAACTTTTGAATTTCTTCGTAGGTGTGTGCAGGTTTCCTCACGATGTTTTCCTTCACCGTAAAAGCGCCGAATAAACGAAACGAAATATGAAATTCGAAAACCGAAAAACACATTGGTACGTGGTGGGATTCGAACCACGACCTCCTGCACAGAAGGCCGCGGCCCTATCCACTACACCATCCGGGCTTACCACTGTATAGTATAACATAAAAAATATATGTTCAGCATGCTTACAAATAAACTTGACATTCCCGTGAGCTTGCCGTGAGCTCTTTATTTTGAACTGCCTTAAATAAATCGCAAAAAATCTAACCAAGCAAATATTAAATTAAAACATGGAAGGAATAGTAGATTCATAGACTAGGGTGGAAGAGAATCAATTCCCGAGGTAGCTAGACGCCCGAGCGCAGCGAGGGCGGCTATAGTCCGAGAGGAATTGATTCTTCTACCCGTGGCAATGACTCTACTTTTCATTTAGAATATGAGGAAAATAAAACTAGTTGTTAATACAAACTAAGTATTTATTGTTAATAAAGTAGGTACCTATTTAAAATTAATAGTCATATTGGTACAATTATTGAAATTAAAAAGAACAGATTTTACTATCCCGCCAATTTGTGTTGACTTTTTAATTATTATTTTTTAATTTTGTCGCGGCACTCGCATCGCAAGTTTGCGCTAAATTCACACTGGCCAGTGACACTAGCTGGTTAAAAAGTCACGACATTTCATAAAGTTTTTTTTTTTAATATGAAAAGAAGTCTTCACAGCTGATAGCAATTCAAGCAGTTCTATTTTTAAAGTTCATTCCCGCCCTAGGGTGGGGATGAAATTTGTATGAGTTATTCCTTCCCTGTGAAAGGAAAGCAGCATCTTCCACCCAATAGTCAGATCAAAACAACACTACTTTCCGAGTATGAGAAATGAAAAACAATTTATAGTGACCAGCTACAGAGCAAGTAATAAACAGCAGATACGATCTAAATTATGTACCACACCGCAGATCTTGATTGTAGTAGATTCTGCAAGTTGATCTACCTTGACAAAAAGATAGATAGATAGATAGATAGATAAAAAATTTATTTGTTCACAAAAGACACACACATACATTTTGTTTAATCAAAAGTAAAAACATCAAAAAAAAAAATTTTGACAAATGACAATAAAAACCAAACAAAAAAGAAGAACAACCAGAAAAGCAAACATCAAAATTATAAAAACACAAATAGGTACGAACATTCAAGAGAACAAAACAAAACAAAACAAAACAAAAGAATGTGCGTGTCGCAGTGACGCAAAAGGGCTGTAGCTCAGCTTAAACGTTTTGCCCTATCGAGCAAAACACTGATTTTCAGCTACTACCCAGAGAGTAACGCGAGCGCAAGAAAAACAGTTAACATTAGGAGTGTAAGTGTTATATGATGAGGTGTGTAAAAATAAGTGTTTATATAATCGCGTATTAGTGCAAGTGAAAATATATAAATAATCAAATCATACATGTAACAAAATTTAATTTAATTTTATTTTAATTTTAAATTAAAAAAACTTTGGTCATAAAATATTGGTTTGAGTCCAGCTACCTAGCTCTCGAGCTCGCTCGCTAACTAACTCGGGGCAGTTTACTTATTTTGGTTTGCTTTCGGTCATTGATGCGTATCGCTGTTGGTCGGTGAAAAAATGGTTAATTGTGCAAAAGCAGTTCACATACACATACAGATAAGATGACTAAAGAAGATATTTCGTTTCCCAATAGATATGAAAATAGCTTTTTTGCAATGGTTTAGCTCTCAGAATCAAATCGAGAACAGCTGAAACCATGGCATTTCCTCCCACTGGCAAAAATTGCGTGGTCTTCTCCAATATAGATCTGTGATGTACCCATAATGATAGGGCATTACATAAACTGCCACGTTCGTCTAAAACAATTATACGTCTGTAGTGATAATTTTATGCTTCATGAGGAAGTCATGATGCAGCAAATCCAAAGGCCAAGTGTCAGTCCGCATGACTTCTTAAATAGGTATTAAACTGCACAAGTTAAAACTGCTATTCTTCCTCTTCTACCATGGCTCGTATTGACAGGCCATTTTGAACTGAAATGACATTTCTGATAGGTACGATCTCAAACTTGCTGTCAGTCTCAAGTCATAAAGCTGATAACCAAATACGGGCCTGCTGCCCGATTAATCCTGCCTGATCTTCTTTTTCTTGTAGTGTGGGTTTCGAGTCGTTTTTTTTTTTTTTTACTTTTTTGATCGACCTGATGAACCTTGGTGTCAGAGTTTTTAAACCGCCTACTAGCACAGCTAATAATAGCCTTAGATACATGCTTTTTGTAACGACCACTATGTAAGACAGCGACGTGCCCTCTGAAGCACGGAAATCCTTTTTCTTGAAAGACAACCTGGGAATGGGTTCCAATGTCAACGGTGGATATTAAAAAGCCATATTTATTTTCACCATATTTACTGCAATCAATTCATTTTCAACAAAATATATTATTAGTATTACGCAAATATGAAATTTTTCGGATCGTCTTCATACATGCACTTTGCTGCCCAAAAAGACGCCTCGCATAGATCCTTGTACTTTTTAGCTGTAAAAAAAAATAACGTATAAATTTCTTCAATGCTGGACTGGCAGCGATAGAAAAACATGAATATTCCAGCTGCCCTTCCTCCCGGGCATGCCGTAGAAGTCAGAAAAAACAAATTATTGTGTTGTATTTATTTAGGTGATGGGCTGACAACCTGTCACTATAGCCATTCACATTACAATCTTAAATACCCCTCAATATTCGTCATACGTGGTTAAAGCGCCTTTTGCTAGACATTTTACGCCCTGCCTACCCTTATTCTTTGTATGAAAATGTATGAGATGTACCGCACTGCAGCGGCACGGCAAAAACTGTCAAAATGTATGAATGAACTGATACTGCCGCGCCGCCGTGCTGCGTCGCTTCGCCCGCTGCAGCTACGTCATATACGGTCTAACCTTTAGGCCCGTATTTATAAAGCGATCTCAAGAGTGAGAGCAATATTAAGTATGGATTTGACAGGTCGTTTTGTACTGAAATGACATTTCTGATACAAACTCAAACTTGTGGTCACTCTTGAGTGCTGATTATAAATACGGGCCTTAATGTTAAAAATGATTCATTTGTATAGTACTTACCAATATCTTTGCAATTTTCTAACGCTTTCTTAGCGCCCTCTTTCATGTCAGCGGGGTACATCAGATCGATCTGTTTCACTGATGCATCATAGTTTAGTTTGTTGTTTTTCACCTAGAAAAAAAAAGTGAGAGAACCCTTTATTTACTTAAACTTAACCCTTTATACTTCAATTATTATGACTACGAAAAACTTTTCCCAAGAAACATTGTTTCGAAATATAAAAACAAAATAATTTATTAATTACTTGTAGTCACCTCTAACAAATAAGTAATTAAAGGAGCGCTGTGTTACATTACATTATGCTTGAGAAACGCACTGAAATAGATTTTTGGAGCGCATTGCTACGTAGCGGCTACGAAAATAGGGAATCAGCATGACATTTTTTTAATTATTAGTAAGAATTATTGTCACCATACAAAAATAAATGAGAAAGAATTTTCACCAAATACTCATTAGTTTACGAGTTATAATGCTTTAAAGTCGTCGGTTAAAAAGAGAGATCCGAACTGTTATGTGACGTCACATAACAGGACCGCCATACTACTTCCATATAAAATGTCGTTTCGAAGAGAGAGATAGATAGACTAGCTTTATGATGTTATATCTCGGTGATTTTTTAATCAATTTAATTCCTGTTTTTATTGTTGTTATTATAATTTACAATATTTTTTGTAAATGAGTTCAGATACGGATAATATTTGATATGCATGTTCTCTATTGCACCCGTAGCAAATGTTGTTTTCTTCTTTTTCTTAGCGTGTCGATGATACACGAGAAATTACATCACAGCGGCCCAGAATTCAGCCACTTGTATTGGCCAAGCAAGAGGCCAAGTAAAATGGCCGATCCGCGACAGATTTTTCCGCGACATATCCAGTGCGTTTTAGAAATGCTAGCGCCATCTGTTGAGTTTTCGCTTCCGCCGGCACTCCCGGAGTGCATCCCGTTTATTTTTTTATATAGTCATTTATCTGTAAAGCTTACCACTTGTGTCATCTGGTAGATACATGCGATGTAGCACATAACCTCCTTTTCTTCAATAAACTGTCCTTTCTCTATATTTGCTATTTTATCTGAAAAGTTTATCTTTTGTTACGAGTCAGATTATAAGTTCTATTTTTAATCAATTGCACTTCGACGTCACTCAATCTATACCAGATGTAAGGGACAGCATACCAGGAAATGATAGGGGTTGCTCAGTCAACAAAACAGAACACTTTTCACTAGGAAATTCTTTCAGGAAATAAAAAAAATATCTTTTCCATACAAATTGTCTGATCGAAGAAGCCATATTTCATCAGCCCAGTTTTTTATGTATTTTATAAGTATATATTTTTTAATAGGTTTAATTTAATAATGATAAATCATACCTTCATCTACACCGATTTTCGCTACGCAGTTTTTCTTCAACATTTTACCAGAATTTTTAAGCTGCTGTCGCGTCATCTGAAATTAGGGGTTCATTTTTTTTCATTAATCACATGAATATAAGTAGGTCTGTACTCATTTCATGTGCCATAAAAATTGACATAAGCTTTTCAAATTGATGTTGGTAAATATCTCATGTACAGTACAGTGCTTTCATTTTCTACCCAGCCTGACTAGCTATAAAGAAATATCAGCTGAACCTTTCATCGATATTATCATATTCAGCCCTCTATCGATTCACTTTTTATTCCTTAGCCTGACTTGCCCCACTGATTGGAAAATCCGTCCCCTCTTTGTTTCTATTCTACTGTTTTCGGTTTGTGCAATATATGGTCCGATTTCAAAAGATTTCAAGGATTATTTTAAAAGCTTTTTATGTATCACATGGCCTTAACATCCACTTAATATTAAAGGTGTTTGCTCACCGCATTGACACTGTAGATCACCAGGGCCAAAATGCACAAACTCAATATACTCCTATGCATCATTAAATTCCTGTTAACTCAAGCCTTTAGTCCAGTCAACTAATTTGTCTTTACCTTCATCGATGCGTTATATAAACTTTGTTTTTTTAAGTATACATCTCGGATAAATTAACACCAGGTATCTCTTAAACACTAAGAGGATCAGCTAAGTCAATTTTGCAGTACATTAACAGCATTCCAAGCCAGCAAATTAAAATGGAATACGAAGCAAGAAATGTATAGCGAAGTAGTGATCATGATATCGTTGTTTACAAGATTGATATGACATGCGTGTCTTAATGTACTTATTAAAAAACTTCTAAGCTATCATTTGATAAGTAATCATCACATATATGTTACTCCAATGAATAAGACAGTTGATCCTGACAGAATTTTTCAGTGGCCAGAATTTAGGATACATAAAAAAGAAAGAGATACTTCTGGAATACTGTAATTAAGCCAGTAGATTGATCGATGGTTCACCTAGTATTTCAATTTAAGCGGGTGTTCTAATGACAACTCGTTACTACAGCGACAACTGTATTTACGCGAATGGAAACGACCCTCAAAACTATCTTAAAATTTACTTTTATTAGTCTTTGACTCTCTGCCTACCCGTAAGGGATAGCTAAATGCGTGACATTCTTAGCGAGATCTGTAAGTATAAGATTTGACTCTACAAAATTTCAACGATTGTCATGGACTTTCATGGTCAATTTTTTCATGGTCCTTCATACAAAAATATCCACATTACCTGGGGTACACGTCTTGAAAAAATTAACACATCGGCGTACTTGCTGATCTATTCATTAATTTATTGCTACGCTTGTGCAACAAAATAACCTATAATATTTTCAAGTGCTTAGAAGGGTTATACGAAATTTTAATGTGACTGTCAATGCAGATGTATCAATAGCATAAAAATTACCTGCGCTTTTTCTTCTTATAGTAAATTTATGGAGTTTATAGAAGAAAGACGACAATATTTTTGTAAAAGTTTATTTCAAGGGAATATAAAATTTGCTGGGTCTTTCTCATATAAACACTTCGCAGCATAGAACACACGGTCACAGAACTCCTTGTAGTTGTTCTCTGAAAAGGCAATAAATAGGTATATTTTCCATGCTGGACTGGGAGTGATAGAAAAACATAGAATGTGCCAGCTGCATCTCCTCCCGGGCATGCTGTAAAAACCAGCTAAGGGATTCGAGGGTTTCAGTGTATTGCAATTTAGGCGATGGGCTGACAACCCGTCACTATAGCAATATACATAATCATCTGAACATAACCCTCAAAACTTGTCAGACGTGGCTGAACGACCTTTATTTAGGTCGTTTTTGCTCTGCCTACCCCATTAGGGATAAAGGCGTGATTATATGTATGTATTAAGCATAGCATGTGATATGTTTGCGAGCGAGATTGTACTTTATTCCTTTCCAGATAGATCTATTTTTGTTTGAATGTCTTTTTTTTATTCATGGCAACACTTACGAACTGGCATGCAAGCTTCGATGTGTAGTTTTGTATCAGCTCTCAATTCAGGAGGGTAGAGAATATCCACTTGCTTATTCACCATGTCCTTGTTCAACTTGTCGTTTTTTGTCTTGAGAAAGAAAGAATAACGATGTAGTATCTTTTTATTTAAATTTTTGACACTTAAAGTGTTAATGTTGTTTAAACATCTAATTGTGGTTTATTACAAGATTTTATCCAGCGTCCCAGATATGATGTTCTGCAAACTGGATCGAGGTTGTTCAGTCAACGAAACTAAACAATTTTCACAAAGAATTTCTTTCACGAAATTTGAAGAAAATTTGGCATGATGCTTTAACATTAGATGTAATAGCAATACTTACAACTTGAATAGTTTTGTAAACGCAAGCTACGTAGCACTTCACTTCAGGATCTTCACGGAAATCACCTTCACTTATTTTAGCTATCTTGTCTGAAAATTTTACAAGAATTGTACTAAACTTATTTTCAGCTGCATCTATTATTTTACAATGCCTCTAATTAATTGTTATTAGATGTGGACATATCACATTAGATGTTGAAACCACCAACCACAAGACGATGCCGTGGAAGACACCGTCGCAGATGGCGCGATGAGCTAGACTCATTCTCCAAGGATTGGCACCTTGAGGCCCAAAACAGGGAAAAATGGAAGGAGAAGAGAGGCCTTTGCCCAGCAGTGGGATGATGTAGGCTAGATAAGATAAGATAAGATAAGATTAGATGTCTATTCTTGTGTACTTACTTTCTGCCACTCCTAGATTTTTTACACACTGCTTTTTCATTATCGTCATTGTATTTTTTAATTGCTCTCGTGTCATCTAAAAAATAAATAACTTCTTCGTAAACACAACCAAAATAAACACTATACCATTATCTTACGTCAAACTCCAAAAGAAATACTTGCCCCAAAGATATATTGAACACTTGCTGAAAGTAGGAGTAAAACCAAAAATAATTTCATTTTCTTTATGCTTCTCAAATATCGCACTGGTTTCTTCTACATCCGAAACCAACTGAGTTACAACTTACAACAAACTAAAATTAAGTCAAAATCGGCTTTAATACCGCTAAAGATCTAAAAATACTGACAAATTTCTGATCTGAACACATAATTTTGACTTAGTAATTGTATGTTAACTAAACGTTTTTAACCTCAGTTTGCAACCATTTGGCTTTAGCAGATTACTAGTTGTAAACGTGTAATCAGAGGTTATCCAGAAGGTTCTATTTGGTGGCATGTGCAAAGCTTTTGTGACAGGAAACTGTGTATCATCGCCCTAAATGGGCATGCACGCATGCACACAAGCTACGCACAACCACAGATAATACAGGGTGTTAATTTAATTGCGTGCCATAGCTTAGGGGGTGTTTCAGTTACGTTAAAGGAGCCCATAAAAAATAAAAAATAAATCTATCTCAAAAAATCAATAAATCTAAATTCGGCATTTATTATGTTTCCAAAACCTGCGCTGTCTCTCGCACTATAACCGAACGCTCACGAGTCGCTATCATTGGTCATAGTTATAGTGCGAGAGACAGCGCAACTCTAGGAATCATAATAAATACCTATCGACTTTTGCTTTTTTTTTAGTTGGATTTTTTTAAATATTTTTTATGGGCTCCTTATACGTTACTGAAACACCCCTTAAGCTATGGCACGCAATTAAATTAACACCCTGTATAATACTGCACTACATAGCACACAAGCTGTAATTTCGTTACAAGTTTCTAAAGGAGGAAAACGATCTTACACCAGTAGATGCCGAAAATTGGGTAAAGTCGGAAACCGGACTCTAGCACTAGACCGGGACGAAAACAAAAATTAAACAAATTAAATTATTCAAAGAAATTTAATCATTTATTGCATCAAACTTCTATTACCTACCATTAGATACAACATCATCATATTATTATTTTGAGTTCGCCGAACATTGGCTCAAGCAGACACATTTGTTTGTCACCGTATCTCTGACTTTAGGTGCCTTGCAGTAACATTTGGAGTAGTCACAGAGTTTCCCTCTCATATCTTTGCCAGGGTTAGGGTTCTTGCAAGTTGGTTCCCTTTGGAGGTAATTGCAACCGCTGCTGTAGAGATATTCATCTTCTGTGCACGCTGGGCCACCTGAGAAAGATTCTTTGATGTTTATTTATTCTGCTACTTATTCATACTAAAATATTTTTTCTTGTCTTGTCGACAAAAATCGACTAACTACTTATTACCGTTGATTTAGGGAGAGCAATTTAGGAGTTGGGCGTTGGCCTCTAGCTACATTTTCGGAACAGTAAAATCAAGATAATAAATCACATTTGACATTTCTTTAATCCTATCTAACTTTAGCATTCAAGGATTTTGTCATAACGCTGATAATAATTATATTTACTGGCAATTTATTTTTCTCCATTCAGTTGTGTATGAAAGTATAGTATGTATGGTATGCATGTATTATATATTTTTATTATATATATATATATATATATATATATATATATATATATATATATATATATATACAACGTGTAACAGAAAGGGTATATGCATCGAGAAATGTGTGAATCTACCCATGAAACTGAACAACTTTCCCTAAGAAACATTGGTCGAAATACGAAAAAAAAAAATTGACTTCCCATACTAAATACGCTATCAGCTGATGCATTTAGTATGAAAGGTCACGATATTTTTTCGTTTTTTGACCTATGTTTCTTAGGGAAAGTTGTTCAGTTTCATGGGTAGATTCACACATTTCTCGATGCATATACCCTTTCTGTTACACCCTGTATATATAATACTATATTGCGTCCCGCAAACTTATAGGTATATATCATTGATTTTCATACATTGTCATCCACGATACCGTCGACGGTACCGTGCCGTCGCCGTTGCCGGTGCCGTGCCGTCTAGTGGAAAAGCGCCCAAACTGAACAACTACCACCAGAATTTTTTTGACATGAAAAAAAAATTGCTTTTCATACAAAATGACCACATCGATCAGAAAATTTGTATGGAAAAGCAAATTTTTTTTTTCATTTCCTAAAAAAAGTCCTGGTGATATGTGTTCAGTATCGTTGACTGAGCAACCCCATCAGTTTGCGGGACACTGTCCCTTACACCCGGTATTTATTAAATAAAAATACTCTTCATTATACTTACAATAAAATCCTGTACACCCTTCTTCTTGTGCGGCAACGTAATTTAAAATTAGCAAAATACAGAGACCGAATAAGAGTTTCATTTTGAAAATGCGGAGGGTTGAACCTGTTTTATCAAATTTGACGATAAATATGATAAACGATGTTCAAAAACAATCGTTTTATAGAATTTAGGCTCGTATTTATAAAGCCATCTCAAGATTGTGAGCAATATTGAGTGCGGATTTGACAGGTCATTTTGTATTGGAATGACGTTTCTGATACGAACTCAAACTCGCAGTCACTCTTGAGAGCTGATTATAAATACGGGCCTTAGTCGCTTTTGTTTTATATTACTCACTACCTAAATAGTTTGATTTGCCCTGTGGCTTCGGTTGCACGTTAATTTTTAAGGATTCTTGTCAACAGCGAGATTTTTCATTCTCCAAAGTTTTAAGGGCTTGTTTAGACAATGAAACTGAACAACTTTCACTATGAAACATAGGTCCAATTATGAAAAATGAAATTATTCCCATACAAAGTGACTCCAACAGCTGCTACCTTTTGTATGGAAAGTCCAAAACCCTATGTTCTATATCGAAAGTTTCTAAACAAGCTTATGAAAAATCTCGCTGAATAGGATACAATTATAGTGAAATCCAGTAATAAACATCCATGGGTTGAAATATAAAACAACTTTTGATTTCCAGGGCTGATTCGATTTGCTGGCCCGCACTAAGTATATAATTATGTTTTCTTTTCTATAGAAACCGAACCATTTTCCTTTGAAAAAGTTAATTCATTATTTTATAATCCGATTGACAATCTTTTACATTATAATATTGATATTTATGACGCACATATAGTGTGTTTTCGTGTTTTAATTTACAGAAAATTTATAATAATAGGTACACACAATAAATCAATTTAACAAATTACTGCCGGCTGACCAAACACGTGAACACTGTATTGTAATAAAATAAAATAAAACACAAAATGAAAACAGAGAAAATTACTGTGTTAACTAATCATGATCCTGTAGATATTAATGCAAATCGTGATATTACTTTATTACCAACGTGTTTTGCGGCCCATAAATTTCTACATCTTTACGACTTAAAATAAATTTAATTTTAGAATCAGCAAACATAATTTTTGTGACAAAGTTATACCTAAGTAATCAGCTGTTTCGAAATTTGAACCTCTGCCAAGTTGCAAAGAAAAATATATTTAAGTCGTTGCGTTGGTCTCGATTTTCATATTAAATTGAAATACCTAGGTAGGCTAAAAATTGTATGGTATGTGTAGGATGGGATTCCAGCTTATTGAGAGTTTGGTATGATCATCTTTTTTCTAGTCCAGGATTTATTATTATCATCTTTATTTAAATCACTTTTATTGTATAGAAAAATCATTTTTAAATAATCAAAATTAAAGTACTCAGGTAATAATAAATTTGTTTTCTACATGAAGCTGCGCAACTTCAAGCCTCATTATCAGACATCTGTATTTACTCAACATTGTTTTTGACTTTGAATACAACACAGACTACAATATAAACTTGATAAAAATATGAGTAGGAAAATATTATTTTTTATTATTTATGTTTTACGGTAGATTTTGTGACTGATCAATCTAGTAAAGAATAGGTATCTTACTGTAGTATAATTAATTCATTTAGGGATTAAGAAATAATTTATGATTCCTCATAACTCCTTTTATTTTTATTATTATTCACTAAGGGAAGAAAAAGTTTTTAGGATCAGCATCATACATGCATTTTGAAGCGTAGTATGCCGCTTCGCAGAGATCTTTTCTCTTAGCTGTAAAAGAAAAAGACGTTTTTTTTTATCCTAGTAATAAGAAAACTGCAACAATTAAATAAATAAATCTAAAATAAATAAATGTTTTTGACACAAATCTGAAGTAAAAATCAAATAAATTAACAAAAATATACATGACGTCAAATAAATTTGTAACACATATTGTATTGTATATTTCAAATTTCGAAGCAAAAGGTTACCAGTCCGTCCACTCTCATATAAATTGTATGCAAAAAATGACAATTTAAATGAACTGTCATCAATCATTATAATATAGTGGACGGGCAATTTTAAGATTAACCGTATGCTTATTTAAAAAAAAAATAACAAACCGTGTTCTTTGCATTTCTCAGCCGCAGCTTTGACAGGCTCCTTCATCTCAGCAGGGAACATCAGGTCCACGGTCTTCATTACGGCATCGAGGCTTAGCTTGCCGTTCTTCACCTAAACCAGTAAAAATATCTTGCTGGAAAAGCATTCCTTCTTAAGGCTTGTATTTATGAAACGATCTCAAAATTGAGGGAATATAAGGTATGGATTTAACAGGCCATTTCGTACAGAAATTGTATTTCTCATAGGAATTCAAACTCGGTGTCAGTCTCAGGGTAGGCAGATGATTTTTAATGGTGATTGAGGTCATGAAACTGAACAATTTTAGCTAAGTAAAACAATGCCTTTAGGGCTGTTTCGAAGCTGACCGACTCATACATACATACATACATAAAATCACGCCTTTATCCCTAATGGGGTAAGCAGAGCGAAAACGACCGAAAGGTCATTCCGCCACGTCTGACAAGTTTTGAGGGTTATTTCAGATGGTCATGTGTATTGCTATAATGACAGGTTGTCAACCCATCGCCTAAATTGCAATACATTAAAACCCTCGAATCCCTTAGCTGGTTTTTACAGCATGCCCGGGAAGAGAAGCAGCTGGCACATTCTATGTTTTTCTATCACTCCCAGTCCAGCATGGAAGAAAGAAGCTGACCGACTCTATTATTTATTTATTTTCAATAGCCTGCAACGTCCTGTAGTGCGAAAGGCCTCCCCTTTCTTTCCACTGGTCCCGATCGCTAGCTATGTTTTGCCAATCCTTTTCATAAACGTCGAGGTCATCACGCCATAGATTTCCGTTTACGTAATAAGTACAATCATGATCATCATCATCAGCCACAACAGTCCACTGCTGGACATGGGCCTCTCCTTCTTCTTCTTAGCGAGTGGATTTTCGAGTCGATCAACGACCCGATAAACCCTGGTGTCAGAGTTTTCAAACCGCCTAGTAGCACAGCTATAGGCCTCTGACATGGTTTCAGTAACGACCACTATCAAAGACAGCGACCGGGACCGACGGCTTAACGTGCCCTCCGAAGCACGGAATCCTTTTTCTTTTCGGACAATCAGGTGATTCAGCCTGCAATATCCTAACCAAACTGGGGAAAACCTCACAAAGTGATAAATTGACAAATATGAACTTTGTGTTCCCCCCCCTGGGAATCGAACCCAGGACCTCCGGATCGTAAGCCCACGGCTTAGACCACTAGACCACAGAGGTAGTTATGGGCCTCTCCAAAAGGGGGTTATTCCATACTCACCACGCTTGGCAGGCGGGTTGGTGAGCGCAGTAGAAGTTTTCCATTCGCAGGGAACGCTGCTGCCCATTCCCTGGATTTATCCCTTAGTCGCCTTTTACGACACCCACAGGAAGTTATGGGGTGATGCTATTCTAACCCGGCACCACACGGGGAAGTACAATAAGACAGTATTATTATTATCCTATTAACTTACCACTTGCAACATACCATAAACGCAGGCCATGTAGCACATAACATTTCGCTCTTCTAGAAATTTCCCTTGCTCTATTTCTCCTACTTGTTCTGCAATCATACAAAAACAGCTATATTTTTTTTTTATACGTGCACATAAGGCAGTAACTTCATATGAATCACATCTTCCTTAGAAAATTAATTCACATTGTAACAGATTATTTCCATGTTGTTCCCTGATAAATTGCCCTAATGGCAAATTTCTAAAATATCAAATTCTAATGACCAAATTCTAAAACTCTACAAATTGTACCTACCTCTTTGTAGAATAATCTTTAAATTACTAGGGTAAGTTCACACTGGGAAATGTTTTCAAGAACCGTCAAGAGCGTGATACAATTTTACTACCTAGGTACACAAAAACATAGACATTTCATTGACAGTACTCGAAAATCTGTCGCGGTGGGCATTGGGCTTTCGCGTCGTCGCGTCACTTCTCGATGTCAGCTGCTCATTCTTACCTTCAGTAACATCATTTTTGGGTATGCATGACTTTTTCATCATTTTACCGGAGTTCTTCAGCTGTTGCCTTGACATCTGAATACAAAACATGCATTACATGCTCTGAGTCTATGTTTTTAGCATCTCAAACCAGCAGCATTATAAAAAAGAACTTAAGATTATGACTTGTTTATATATGATAATGATCACGACTTGTTTATATATGAGTAGGTACATAAGTAATAATATGATTCAGTCAATAAAGTTAAAAATTAAATCATAAGTAAGTAAGTTCTTCATGTGCTCTATATAAACAATCAATATTATCAACAAAAAAAATCATACTTGCATACTTAGTTATTTCTACGTAGGTAGGTATATCCGTGTGTTACTTACCGCATCGACACATTTTAACGTTACAAAAAATAGTATAATAAACGCACTAACACAACTTTGTTTAGACGCTCTCATATTGATCCAACACAAGACAATGTAACAAAAATGTGGTCCTAGTCTATTTTGTAGTATTTATACTTATTCTCGGAGATTGGCAAATGAGACTCCCACTAATTTATACTAATCTTATTTTCCAAGATTGACAAATGAGGGATTTATTACTGAGAGTGATGTGTCTGCAATCTTATTTAAAGTAATGCATAAGCCCGCGTTCACACACAGAAAAACGCACACGCGTCCAAATTCTGATCGCTCTTCAGAAGAAATATCATTTCCATAAAAGAAATAGCATAATATTATCATCCAGAACATGCATTCTACTGCTAAATCTGTTATCCTCGGACGTAGAGTAGAGTGGCTGCGAGGAATTTCATACCCGCTTTTTTCAATTTCAATTTTTTTTTTTACTAGCATGATCCTAAAAACATTTCATATTTGTAGAAGAAAATATGTAGAGCCATCCTACACCTATCCCGCGCTGTATGAATGGGCCTTAAGATATCTAATGTGCCAGTGACAGTGACAATATAATATCACAAGTTTTCATACCAAGAAAACAGTAAAGAAAACGCGTACAGTCAGCCAATACGGTAATCAGCCAGTTTAATAAAAATCCTAGCTATAGGTACGTATGACCATCATAGAGATCAAAAATATTGCCTTGAGAAAGTAATCCCCGTGTGGTGCCGTGTTAGAATAGCATCACAACATAACTTCCTGCGGGTGGCGTAAAAGGCGACTAAGGGCTAAATCCAGGGAATAGGCAGCAGCGTTGCCTGTAAATGGAAAACTTCTACTGCGCTCACCAACCCGCCTGCCAAGCGTGGTGAGAATGGCATATACCCCCAATTTTGGGAAGGCCCATGTCCAGCAGTGGACTGTTGTGGCTGATGATGATGATGAACATGATGATGATGAGAAAGTAAAGCCTGACCGGCTACTAAAAAGACCTATTATAGAGTTACCATAAAGAAGGGCTTATAGGAAGTTCATAAGCCCTTCTCAAATTCTATCTTCTGTCTTTTTGTCTTCAGTCTTTTTAGTAAGTGATCATGCAATATGCACAATACTGAAATAGTCTTTAAAACTCCTCAAATACGTAGGTAAAGCTATTGTTCTAAAGATAATAATAATAAGGTAATTATGTGACGTAGATGATAAATAATTGAGATATGTGAGTGATTACAGCAAGTCCAATCTAACTTACTTACTTTTTGTTTCATAATAATTTCAATTATATTATGATGATGATCAGGATCTAGATGGTTTTTTTACCTTATTATAAAATCGTGCACGTATTAAAAAGACTGAGATAATTATTGTTATTTTTAAGTGAAGGGGTGATGCTACTGTTACTGGACACAACAATGTCTGAATCAATTACTTAATAGCTTAATTAATAGGTTCTATTTTTATGACATTATAATATCAGCTTATCAAGCAACAATGTCACCATTTAGACTTATGAATGAGGAAGCTACTGATATTAAATGACCAATTACTTGACCAGTGATTTCATTGTAGTGTGAGTAGGGTGACAATCATTCAATCTTCTGTTGGTCCACTGGTTTGTGATTATTATTCTAAGTGAAAAAGCCCGCTGGTGTAGTGGATTGGATAGGGCCGCTGCCACCTGTGCAGAGGATCGTGATTCGAATCTCATCACTTACGAATGTGTTTTTCGGTTTCCGAATTTCATTATGTGCGTTTATTCGGCGCTTTTACGGTGAAAAAAAACATCGTGAGGAAACCTGCACACACCTACAAAGAAATTTAAAGGTTGTGTGTAAATGAATTCAACTAATCCGCTGATTTTAATAATTTCAACAATTTGAATGATGTAAAACTTATTGTACTTAGGTACAGGGCTATTTAGGGAGATAACAACCAGCCACAGTGAAGTAGATGAAGATGGATAGCGGATCCAGCAGCACTAAGCCGAGAAAACGCTAGGCAGAAGAAGAAGATCGAAATACCGTCATAATTTCCTTGACAGTCCCTTATTTAATGGAAAACATGGTCACCCGCTGCAACCCTGATTAGGTGTTAAATATCGGCAACATCTCTTGTCATTCATGTTTATTGCAACTGCATATAAAGCAGTAAATGCGCTCAAGGACCACATAATGGTCCTGAGTTATTACAAAATATGGTGCTGCTGATAGTTCTTGTGAAGTTTTTAGTTTTCATGACGTTTTGTGATGCGGTAAGCATGTTTCGTAGAAAACTTGATTCTCTCCAAGATATTTATAGAAAAGAAGCCATATAGAAACTAAGCGTTTCAATCTAACTTTGAAGACAATCAAAAAGTCACTAAATATGGCATCCTCAACAAAAATAAGTTAGTTTTGCTCGCTGACATACACCTACCAGAAATCATTGAATTCTGTCTATTCAAGTGCATTTGAGTTAAAACATACACACGGTGCTGCCCTCCAGTTCTCTTCGTTCGGCTTAAACTATTCGATTCTACATGTAAATAAATGATAATATAATATTGCAGATGACAATGAAGCAAATAAGGAATACCGGCAAAATGATAAGGAAAACGTGTGTTCCGAAGGTAAATGTTGAGGAAGGTTAGTATAGCATTCATTCATTCATACACTAAAAAAAAAAACAACCTATCCCGCTATTTCTTCTGCGGGTTTATAAGCTTTTCCGTTATACTTTGGTATTTTCCTTAGGAGTTTATTTAATTAATCTGTTTACAAAAAAGTTAATTTACAAAACAATTTACCTACTAATGGGGACGTTTGAGACAGGTATGATCCGTGGCGAGTTGTTTGATTAGCATTAGGTAATTTTAATTTTTGTACATTGTAAATATTGTTTTGATTAAATAAATGACATTTGAAGAGAATTTACCTGGTACTTAATTCTAATTTAATATAATGTAAACTCTAATTTAATTTATTCATTTACCTAATTTTCATTAGGTATTCTAATTAGCCTAAGTAAACTGTCCCACTGCTGGGCAAGTTTCTCTTCTTTTTCCAACCTTCCCGATCTTTGGCTGTTTCCTATCAGTTAAAATCAAAAGCTGTGAGGTCATCTCACCACTATTCTTTGGTGTTTCCCTCTACCTATCTGTTGCAGACTCCTTCCTGCAGCCCTTTGCTGACCATAACTTGACTTTGACGTGACAGTTGAAGATGGACTTGACGACTTGACAAAGACAGACCAGCCTACCACTTTGTTGAGAATAAAACTCCGGTCCTTGCTTTAGACAGTCTCTTATTTTATTCGACACCAAAAACTCTCACTGGTCTGTCTTTGTCAAGTCGTCAAGTCCATCTTCAACTGTCACGTCAAAGTCAAGTTATGGTCAGCAAAGGGCTGCAGAAAGGAGTCTGCAACACTATCTAAATAAAAATTAATTTGTTTTAGAAAATATCGACAAAATAGGTGAAGGGGTATTTCTTGAAGAGAAGGAAGTGATGTGCTACATGGCATGTGTTATGAAAATGGCTAATACAGTGAGTAGACTAAACTTAGATTTTCAATCATTAGAAAATGATGCCGATCCGCGCTATTTATTCAAAATTTCTGATATTATAGTCTTCATCACTTTTCACGAATAATTTACCGAGTTTCATTTATTGCTTTAGTTCAAAAATGGCAAATTCAATTATGACTCGGCGATGAAGCAAGCTGACATGCTACTCCCTGATGAGATCAAGGAACCAGCTAAAGTTGTGCTCACTGCGTGCAAGAAAGTCCGTAAGTAAATCCTCGTCTTGTTTTCAATTCTTTTTCTTCTGTCGTATTGATGGACCACTTGCACCATGGTAAGGATAGGAAACTGTGAGCTTGTAGTGTCCTCCAAAGCACGGAATCATCTTACTTGCGCGACAATTATTTGGGCTAAGCCCGCATTGTCTCAATCAAACCTAAAAACTTCATTCGTTGACCTCCTTTTACTAGCATGTTAAGGATCTGCCTACTCCGTAAGTAAGGGATAAATACGCAACTTTATCAAGGTATATAATATGTTGATTCAAATCACACAGTAGGTAATTTTACAAATACGCAGACTTTGTAAACAATAAATTAAATGTAGTTTTTGTCAAACGTAATGACATTGGACATTTAAAACCACAGACCGTGACTACGTACGAGGGAATACCTAATAAAACTCGTGAAAAAATTGCAGACAGTTACATAATGATCGTCAATATACTACGAAACTTTGTAATGGTCATAACATAACGTCATATTTATATGACAATAGAGTTTAGGGTGAAAACATGGTGAAGGACAGTGCTACTATGCTACTATGAACGAACGCCAACGACGTACCAAAATAGAACAACCACGAAAATCTTAAAAAATAGTGTAAATAAGTACGGGGTGTAAGGGAAAGGTTCCACAAAGAAATATTGAGGAAATGATAGAATTTTCTGGGTTCCCCCTTCCATATAAATTGTCTGATCGAGGTGGTAATTTTGTTTGGGGAAGTCATTTTTTTTTTTCATTTATTGAAAGTTGTTTAGTGTCCTCGACTGCTACCAAATTCCGGGAAACTGTCCCTTACACGGTATGATGTATACCTAGATTGCGTGCCGGGTTAGCATAGCACCAACTCATAGAATTTTAGGAGTATTTCCTTGAGAGGCCAGTTGGCCGAGTGATGACGGATGGGAAAAGGGTCCGGAGTCCGACTGGATGATGAATTCGGAATCGAAAGTTGTAAGTACAGATCGCCGTCCTAACTTCGATACCGCGTTTCAGGACTGTTGATTCTTGATGTGGCGCCATCTTTGATGTGCGCTACAGAATCATACACTGAGCTCTACAAATCCCTTACCAAACTCAGTATGTATAGCAAACAGATTGGATTTTAGTAAGGTATGATGTAATCAGATTGTCTTATGTTTCAGCTGACGCCTACAAAGATACCTGCGAAGGTTCCTTCCACCTCGGCAAGTGTCTATACAAGGAGAATCCAGACATTTTTTATTTTCCATAAAACAATTTTAAAATCAATTATTTGCATTTTTATTTTCTTTCTCATTTTCCTCTTTGTACCGGGTCAGCCAGAACATCATCAACCCCTTTATCTTCTCTCATATCCATTCAGTCAAAGAACCGGCAGGATTCCATATAAAAGTGAACTGTGGCAGTTCATTATGTAGTCTTCTTCTTGTCGTATGGGCTTTTTGAGTCGATCGACCCGTTGAACCCTGGTGTCAGAGTTTGTAAACCTCCTAATAGTACAGCTAATATGTCTCAGACATGATTTTGTGGAACGACCACTACAAAGTCAGCCACTAGGACCGACGGCTTAAAGTGCCCTCCGAAGCACGGAATCTTTTTTCTATTCGGACAATCGAATCAGGTGATTTAGCCTGCAATGTTCTACCCAACTGGGGAAAATTTCAAAAAGTTATAAACTAACAAATATCAACTTTTGTGTTCCCCCCGTCGTGGGAATATCAAACCACCAGCCCATGGCTCAGACCACTAGACTATGGAGGCTGTTACGGCTGCAGTTGGATTGGACCTGCGGTTCGTCTATAATATAGACTCTATATGAGGCCAACGAACGGGCAGGATTCCATCAACTCGCACTGCACTCGACCACTTAAATGTCGTCTGCCAACAGTGAAGTGTAGTGGTTCGTGATGTAGTAATAGCACAGCAGCCGGTTAGTTTGGTTCTGTAACCAGCTAGGGCCTGGAGACAGTTTTTTGAATTTCAAGTAAGTAGGTCCCCGTCATGACTCATGAGAGACAAAGAGATTGTGTCTCTCTCGGGGATACTCTTTTTCATTGGGAGAGGGTTCCAAGGGTTCACAGCGCACCGGGAAGCGATGCGACCTGGCGTTTAGCTGCTTGAAGATGCATCTCGTTGCACCAAGAAGTGACAGAAGCCCATGTTATGCCTCGCAAACGACCCTAATAACCATAACCAGCCGTTATGAATCATACATACATATACATACATAATAATCACGCCTTTATCCCTAATGGGGTAGGCAGAGCGTAAACGACCTAAACAAAGGTCGTTCCGCCACGTCTGACAAGTTTTGAGGGTTATTCCAGATAGATCTGTATATTGCTAATAGTGACAGGTTGTCAGCCCATCGCCTAAATTACAATACTGAAACCCTCGGATCCCTTAGCTGATTTTTACAGCATGCCCGGCATGCACATTCTATGTTTTTCTATCTCTCCCAGTCCAGCATGGAAGTAATCATAACATAGGTAATAGTAGGTAGGCAATCCTATGTGCAACTAAGGGTCGTATTTATAAAGCGATCTCAAGATTGAGAGCAATATTAAGTATGGATTTGACAGATCGTTTTGTACTGTAATGACATTTCTGATGCAAACTCAAACTCGCTGTCACTCTTGAGAGCTGATTATAAATACGGGCCTAAGTATGTACAGATACATACAATTTGCACACTGTCAGGATCAGGTATAATACCGTGTCAGAGGAAATAATAACCGCCATTTTTTCCGTCACGTTGCAGTGGCTAATCGGAGTGTAAATTACAAACAATTTGTTCACGCTGGTCAGGTGGATATACATATATTCACGCCTTTATCCCTAATGGGGTAGGCAGAGCGTAAACGACCTAATCAAAGGTCGTTCCGCCACGTCTGACAAGTTCTGAGGGTTATTCCAGATAGATCTGTAAGTATATTGGGTAGAGTAGAGTAGCCATTATTATGAACTGCCCCTCAACGTGCGATACCGGAAGGTACTACTTATTATGCCTGAGATCTACGAGTAGATAGATAAAGTACGCTCTATAATAATTTTGACAGCTCTCTATAAAGCATAAGGTAGAAAATATCAGCTGCGTCTCTTCTAGGCTGTATTATTACTTGTTGTAGATGTAAGTAGAAAAATTTCGTACGAGGGGTTGGAGCCGCATTTATGAATCACTCGAATCGAAATGCGCATGCGAAAAGACAACAATCGCATGAGATTTCCATACTATCTGACACGCGAATGTCACTCTTTCGTATGCGAATTCGAATGATTCAAAAATAAGTAGGTACAGTATAGTACCTATTTACAATTCGTTCACGTTGGTTAGATGGGTAAATTAGCCGCATTACGAACCTGCCCCTCAACGTGTGATACCGAAAGGTGTTATTTTGCTCTTTGACAGCTCTCCTAACTATACCTTCCATCCTGGATTAGGAGCTATAGGCATATAGGTAAAAGGACGTAGAATGTATTAGCTGCTTGTTAGAGTTTCAATGTAGAGGTATATTCTGTCTGTTCTGGCTGAAATGACCCGCAATTTTTTTTCATAATACATAAAATCAAGCCTTTATCCCTAATGGGGTAGGCAGAGCAAAAACTACCTAAACATAGGGCGTTCCACCACGTCTGACAAGTTTTGAGGGTTAATAGTTAATACAGATGAACAATACAATAACTTCTGGTTTTTATCAGGAAACATTACAAACAAGAACTTTACTGATGATGGTAGACATTACTGCTAATCACAGACCTTGAATGGGAAGCCAGCGGAACGTAACTAATGACTTGGCATTTATTTTAACATTTTTGTTTTCGCTCGGA
>JARACY010002825.1:0-38848 GCA_029255725.1 Scrobipalpa atriplicella
CAGCGGGCCGCGCAGCGCGGGCGCGTCGCGGGCGGCGGCCTCACTCGCGCCGATCGCCCGGCACTCCCAGCCGCGCCGGACTCACCCGGTGCGTCCTGAAACGACACCAAACAACTTGGTTAGTAAAAGAGTAAGTACGCTATAGGCTCCAAACTCAAGTCGGCCGAAGCAAGGATAACCGCTTCAGGTGGGCATTCACAAGTGATCCCGACTTTCGGTGCAAATGCGGGGTTGACTCACCTGCACGGGAGAGCAATCAATGCAAGGTCTGTAAGCCACAAAAATGCTGTGTGTGTATAATACCTACATTTAATTTGAACCATGAAGTTAAAGAAAGAGATTAACGTAGATTCCATCATCGTTAAGAAAATTCTGAGCGGACAGTGATATTTTCGTGCATTATTATGATGATAATCTACGGATTGAAGGTTTGCTTCTTGGAGATATTGTTTCTACTTTAGTTTTGACTATTTGACGCACAGTTACGATTTAAACTTCCATGCTGGACTGGGAGCGATAGAAAAACATAGAATGTGCCAGCTGTATCTCCTACCGTGCATGCTGTAAAAATCAGCTAAGGGAATCGAGGGTATTCAGTGTATTGCAATTTAGGCGATGGGCTGACAACCCGTCACTATAGCAATATGCATAATCATCATCTGTATTAGCCCTCGAAACTTTTTAGACGTGGCGGAACAACCTATGTTTAGGTGGTTTTTGCTCTGCCTACCCCAATAGGGATAAAGGCGTGATTATATGAATGAATGAATGAATGTTACGATTACGAATTCCGGGTTTTGTTCCGTAGGTAGGTACTTATCTGACGTTTAGGAATATTTTCTTCTTCATGCGAAAATATGCAAAATTATTATTACGTATTAGCCTTGAGCTGATAATATTTTAACAGGTGTTACACAAGCACATAACGTACATAACACTCTGATTAATATTATGTAGGAAGGTATCTATGGATACAGTTATCTATGTCCTTATCATTATAATTAATAGCGTCATTACAATTGCATGCCTCCATGCTGGACTGGAAGCGATGAAAACGTAGAAAGTGCCAGGTGCTTCTTTTCCGGGTCACACCAAAAAAAGCAATTTAACTAATGACAACTTGGTCACTACAGAAATACATACCTATGCAATTCTTAAATTGATCCTCTAAGTTTTCTATTAACGCTTTAATTAGGATGTTGATACTCTGCCTACCATGTTACTTTGCTTATTGGACATGAATTAACGTAATATGTATTTCAATAACATAAAAAATCTAATTCAGCTTCAAGTTTCCTCATTTAAACAAAGTCATCTCAGAAAATCATCACGAATACATCGTATACAAAAATGTATAAAGTCAATGTAATATCATGATAGTTTTACCATGTTTTACAAACAACCCATCGGTTTTAAGTTGGTTTTCAGTGTCTTGACCAGACATACAATTTTAGTTCATTATTTGTTTATTCAACATTGCCAGGGCCGGACTCAGGTCAAATATCGACCCCTCGTGAATAGTTAGTAGGTATTATTGTATTTAAAAAAGTACAATAATACTAATTAATGATTACTGTTAATGATAAGGACATAGATAACTGTATCATACATGTCTAGAATAAACAAATAATGAACTAAAATTGTATGTCTGGTCAAGACACTGAAAACCAACTTAAAACCGATGGGTTGTTTGTAAAACATGGTAAAACTATCATGATATTACATTGACTTTATACATTTTTGTATACGATGTATTCGTGATGATTTTCTGAGATGACTTTGTTTAAATGAGGAAACTTGAAGCTGAATTAGATTTTTTATGTTATTGAAATACATATTACGTTAATTCATGTCCAATAAGCAAAGTAACATGGTAGGCAGAGTATCAACATCCTAATTAAAGCGTTAATAGAAAACTTAGAGGATCAATTTAAGAATTGCATAGGTATGTATTTCTGTAGTGACCAAGTTGTCATTAGTTAAATTGCTTTTTTTGGTGTGACCCGGAAAAGAAGCACCTGGCACTTTCTACGTTTTCATCGCTTCCAGTCCAGCATGGAGGCATGCAATTGTAATGACGCTATTAATTATAATGATAAGGACATAGATAACTGTATCCATAGATACCTTCCTACATAATATTAATCAGAGTGTTATGTACGTTATGTGCTTGTGTAACACCTGTTAAAATATTATCAGCTCAAGGCTAATACGTAATAATAATTTTGCATATTTTCGCATGAAGAAGAAAATATTCCTAAACGTCAGATAAGTACCTACCTACGGAACAAAACCCGGAATTCGTAATCGTAACATTCATTCATTCATTCATATAATCACGCCTTTATCCCTATTGGGGTAGGCAGAGCAAAAACCACCTAAACATAGGTTGTTCCGCCACGTCTAAAAAGTTTCGAGGGCTAATACAGATGATGATTATGCATATTGCTATAGTGACGGGTTGTCAGCCCATCGCCTAAATTGCAATACACTGAATACCCTCGATTCCCTTAGCTGATTTTTACAGCATGCACGGTAGGAGATACAGCTGGCACATTCTATGTTTTTCTATCGCTCCCAGTCCAGCATGGAAGTTTAAATCGTAACTGTGCGTCAAATAGTCAAAACTAAAGTAGAAACAATATCTCCAAGAAGCAAACCTTCAATCCGTAGATTATCATCATAATAATGCACGAAAATATCACTGTCCGCTCAGAATTTTCTTAACGATGATGGAATCTACGTTAATCTCTTTCTTTAACTTCATGGTTCAAATTAAATGTAGGTATTATACACACACAGCATTTTTGTGGCTTACAGACCTTGCATTGATTGCTCTCCCGTGCAGGTGAGTCAACCCCGCATTTGCACCGAAAGTCGGGATCACTTGTGAATGCCCACCTGAAGCGGTTATCCTTGCTTCGGCCGACTTGAGTTTGGAGCCTATAGCGTACTTACTCTTTTACTAACCAAGTTGTTTGGTGTCGTTTCAGGACGCACCGGGTGAGTCCGGCGCGGCTGGGAGTGCCGGGCGATCGGCGCGAGTGAGGCCGCCGCCCGCGACGCGCCCGCGCTGCGCGGCCCGCTGCTGGCGCCGCGCGCTCAACGTAGACCCGCCCTGGCGCACCGCGCAGCGCTGACACCGTCCACCTGCAACGTGAGTACCGCAGAATAACTTGTAGCTAACGAAAGCGCCAGTTCTTAAGGTAGCCTCCTCATTACTACCGTTTCTTCCGCCCGCCCGACCCGAGCGTCCACTTGCGATGTAAGTCATCATCACCGCTCATATATCCCCACGGGCTGACCGGCACACATCTGGTAGCGCACCGTCGAAATCGAACTGCCGGGTTAAGATTGCGTAACACAGAACGAGATGCGCGAGATAGAAGTAGATGGCGATGTCTTACAAATGCCCTCTGTTCTGCTGTACCATTGAGGTAGCTATGGGACAGCAACAAAAACATATATGTTCCCACCGAGGAGCTCAAATCTACCCTGAATTAGGGCGATCAGGCCCACATGGATCTATATCCGCGCCGAATAAACGTACATATAGTATTGTGGTCTATTCCTTGCATAGCGCCCTTTCTGTCACCAACTTTCTGGCGGATCATAAATTTATTTGATATCCCGTGGCCCGTGATGCGACGCTTGCCAATAAATCTTTGATGTTTATGAACTGTTCCGTTATTGCAATTTAGGCGATGGGCTGACAACCCGTCACTATAGCAATATGCATAATCATCATCTGTATTAGCCCTCGAAACTTTTTAGACGTGGCGGAACAACCTATGTTTAGGTGGTTTTTGCTCTGCCTACCCCAATAGGGATAAAGGCGTGATTATATGAATGAATGAATGAATGTTACGATTACGAATTCCGGGTTTTGTTCCGTAGGTAGGTACTTATCTGACGTTTAGGAATATTTTCTTCTTCATGCGAAAATATGCAAAATTATTATTACGTATTAGCCTTGAGCTGATAATATTTTAACAGGTGTTACACAAGCACATAACGTACATAACACTCTGATTAATATTATGTAGGAAGGTATCTATGGATACAGTTATCTATGTCCTTATCATTATAATTAATAGCGTCATTACAATTGCATGCCTCCATGCTGGACTGGAAGCGATGAAAACGTAGAAAGTGCCAGGTGCTTCTTTTCCGGGTCACACCAAAAAAAGCAATTTAACTAATGACAACTTGGTCACTACAGAAATACATACCTATGCAATTCTTAAATTGATCCTCTAAGTTTTCTATTAACGCTTTAATTAGGATGTTGATACTCTGCCTACCATGTTACTTTGCTTATTGGACATGAATTAACGTAATATGTATTTCAATAACATAAAAAATCTAATTCAGCTTCAAGTTTCCTCATTTAAACAAAGTCATCTCAGAAAATCATCACGAATACATCGTATACAAAAATGTATAAAGCAATGTAATAATCATGATAGTTTTACCATGTTTTACAAACAACCCATCGGTTTTAAGTTGGTTTTCAGTGTCTTGACCAGACATACAATTTTAGTTCATTATTTGTTTATTCAACATTGCCAGGGCCGGACTCAGGTCAAATATCGACCCCTCCTGAATAGTTAGTAGCTATTATTGTATTTAAAAAAGTACAATAATACCAATTAATGATTACTGTTAATGATAAGGACATAGATAACTGTATCATACACGGTCTAGAATTAAACAAATAAATAAAATAAGTAGCGAGCTAATATTCAATGGGCGATGTTTTTCAAAAAATCATTATAAAATGGTTAAATAAATATAAAAAAACCTTATCACACGCCTATATTTACACACACAGTCCATCACTGTATAACGAATGTGACTCAAACATATGATTACTGGCAAACAAGCAGAACCTAGTCTGTAATTCTGAATACTTGATTTCGTGTGGCAGCAATTTCCGAGCTTCTTTGTCGAATATTCATTACATATTTCATTCAGTAGAAGGTTTATTTGTCAAACTAGCCTCTATCTACATACAGTTTAGTGGTGTAGGTACCTATAGTTATGCGGGAAATAGGAAAATTTTGAATTTGTACAAAATAGTATAAATACGTTAAAAAACAAATTTCGTGACAAATTAGTTAAGACGAACGCGTTATCTGACTATTATAAATATTTTAGGTATCTTTATACTAATTCTCTCTATCTTGATCTTCAATCGATTAAAGGAAAGATTGTATCTAGACATTCTGAAAATATGATAACCGTGAAAAATTCGGTCCTTCTTATCGAAGCGGGATTTTCCACAATTTACGCACCAAAAATGTGTTCATTAATCACTTATTTATATGTACAGATTATAGTAATTAAATAAGTAATTCAAAGGTAGCTATGTTGTACTATAAAGTACGTTTTATTTACTGTATAGGTAGGTAATGTGATAAAGCATAATCTTATGGATGTCGAAGATACCTCAGAGCGGAGCTCGCCGTTGAGTCATTGGGCGCCAAATTCACGAGCAAGGTCATTACCACGACGTGTTATGTCATCGGCCGCCACGTCACGAAGCATACTTATAATAGTATCATGCCACTTTCAAATAAGCACGCGCGTAAAATTTTACAGCACAGGTTAGTAACAGTAAAACGTCTTGACGGAAACAGGCCCAAATATAAACTTTTAAACTCGATTGCGCCGGTTTAAGTCAGTTGATAAGGGATCAGCTACGCCGTACGTGGTCACGCCGCGTTGTGTTTCAATGCAAACTGGTAATAAAGCAAAAAGCCGAGTTTCTAGTAAAATTGGCCGGGGTGGTCAAGTTCTTCTGGACACGGGACTTGGTGCTTTTCTAACCACCTTAAATTGAAACACACCATTACGACTACGCTTGACGTAACGTACGCCCTAAAGTTGCTAATGGTATGCAAAAGGTTCGAACTACTGGACAGAAGTTTCAAAGACTGCAGATTGGCTGATCGGCAGTCTCACTGCTTCTTTCTTTACTATGGTAAATTAGATCTGATTGATGATTTGTAGCATGGTTTAAGTAGCAACGAGGTTTGTAGATACAGTGACGTGTGGAAAGAACCACCAAGTGAAATTAGTAAAGACGTAATTTTATGAATTGAACATTCAATTCAATTTAAAAGACTTTGAAGATGAATGAAGCAAATATAGTTGTTCAAGTAAATCAAACATGTGTAACTTTTGCCGATCAGCGTAATTTATGAAATAGCTGATCGTTTACCTTTTTTGTACCAGTTCAGAATCATCCGTCACTGTGTGCACACATTATTTCAAATAAATCATATTAACAAGTATATGAAGTTTTTCCTGTTCTACTCATCAAGGAGTCAAGCAAGTTAATGTTTGGAGCTGACAATTGCCCCAACAATAGTGTATTGGCACAGCGATTCTCTAACTTTAGCTAACGAGATGTAGCTAGTAGGCTTGGCTTAGTTACTGAACTGAACTATTTTTAAATACAAATTAGATTATTAAGTTGTGATACATGGCAACTCCCAAAGAAAGATTTTTCGCCGCGTCTGAATTTCAAGGGGTTTTACAGATGGGACTGTGTATTGCTGTAGTGACGGGTTGGTAGTCCTTCGCCTTAATTGCAACACAGCGATTCATCAGCTTCTCTTGGAAAAGAAGCAGCTGGAAAATTATGTTTACTACCGCTTCCAAATCAAACATATGAGTTGGAATTGGTACTGTAATAAACAGCACTAGTAAGTTTGACAAAAGGTGATGCGTAGTTCGGTAATAAACAAATACGCAATGTGTATTAGAACTTGTTTAGATGTAGTATAGTTCATAGTCAATATTCTCAAATTAGAAATCAATAGTGATACGCCCTGTTTTTATGTTTATACGAGTCATTCTTAAATTATCAACTTTTAATTTTGTCCTTTATAGTGTAAAACAGTTCTAAGTAGTCATCAAAATATATTATCCTTTCCTAGAAGTACATTTGATTCTACGGTATGGTATAAGCACACTGCACTTTCCTACACAACGTTTTCCTGTAAGTTATGATGTTGTTTTATTTATTCAATAAGAAAATATTAATAGAGAAGGTTTTAACTTTTAAGGAAGGAAAAGAAAATGTATGTAGGTACGATAAGAGATTACATTGTAGCCGTAGGAACATTGTTATATTATTGCCTATGATGCTAGGTATTGTATATAGAATTAGTCCTACAAGCTCCTTCGGAAGAGTGTCTATGGCTTAAAAAAACATCATAAGAAAAGCAACAAATTATCATTGTTATATCGCTACCAGACCAGCAACGAAAATCGTATGAATTCGTTTTGTTGTATCATATGATATGATATTAATTCGTTATGTACATAGACTGCAATAAATTCAAATCTCTTTCAGACAATAAACTTAATTAACATCACAGTTATAATTATGACTGCTCATGTAGGTAGATCTTTTGTTTGTTAAAATAGCATAATATTACAAATAGGACATTCCTAAGAATAATACCGAAAAATAAGCGGTTTTTTTTTATCGACCTTTACGGAGTTTATATTAAATTATTTTTTTATTTATTTAATTCATACATTACACAGTCTTGTACCCAACAAACTTCTCCAATCTTTAATTTGATTACTGCTGGATGATGTTAAAATTTTCTTGATTTATATTATGTCTAGTATGTTTCCCTTACTCACTTTAATTAGAGATTTCTTATTTTTTTTATATTATTAAACAATAAACAAGTGTTATTCATATTGAATATTTGACACGGCTTACTTGTTTGTTGTGAGATATTTCTTACTTCGTCATATAAATTATAGAAGTGCCTGAGAACAATACCAGTATTTACAATAACAAGAAACTTACCCTTAGTGGAGTAATTCTCAAAGCTTTTATTGTCCTTCAAGCAACAACCCCAAAGGTTGTTGCTAAATAATATATTCGCTTACGAACACAAACAATCGAATCAGAGAACTGATTCGAAAAAAAAAAGAATTAAAATTATTTTGAAAATAATAAAGCAAATGCGTAAAGTTGCAAAGGAGCGTAAGCGTCAAGCTGCCGCTGGCTGCAGACTGATAAAAATGGCGGCCGCGGCTTGTATTTATGGAGGTTGTTATCAGTGTTCAGGTCAGATTCGCGGGATGCCTGTTATCAGAGAGCGAAGAGTAAGGTTGATAAAGCGCAGGGTCGGAGTAGAAATAACTTGGATACACAGTTTGATTTATCGCAAAAACTACTTCCGCTTCAAAATAATATCGATATGAAATAAAATTATTCTGGTTTAAGATTTTAATGAATCTTGGCCTTTTCAATAGGTAAGACAAATATAAGAAGTTGTATTGTCGGTATGCGAGGAAGGTAATTTATTAAAATTATTAAAAAGTTAATTTACTTCTGATTTCAAATTCTATATGTATTTATTTTATTTAAAAAGTAAGCAGAAATATGTACCTATAGTTAAGTAAGTTTTAATTTCCCCCCGAAAGTAACTGTAAATATTTAACTTTTTTAGAGGTTTTAATATGAGAAAACAATGAAAAAAGAGTCTATGACTGGGGCATACAAGCCTGTTTCATTTGATGAAGACGTTACTGACTCTAACCAGGATGTAGGCAAGTTTGTTAGACATCCTGATCTCATTGAAAACAATGAACCAGATATTCAAGAAGAACGGCAAAAGAAGAAAGATCCTTTTAAAAAGGCTAAAGAACAATACTAGTTAATACCTATAATTATTATACCAAAATTCAAAATTATTACAGTATAATACAATCTCAGCAGTCCACTGCTGAACATGGCTTCCGGACGGTCTGGGAGGTGCAAGCAGATTATAGTTCGCAGCGTGAAATTTTGCTGTTCTCTGGATATAAATAGCATAGTAGCCATCTTAGTTGTCAACAGTTTTTTTTTTTAAATTCAGAGGAATACGTTTGTATGACACACAATCTACGAAGAAATTCAAAGTGAGTGAAGTCGATCAATCCGTATTGGGCCCACGTGGACGATTAATTCCCAATCGCCCTATTCCAGGGTAGGCTCATGCCCCTAGGTGGGGACGTATATGAGATGATGACGTTTGTTTGGAGAATGTGCAACCCTCCTTTCCTCTTGACGATCTTATCCCACCACTTGACATCAAGGGTCTTTTGAAACTTACGCGATGGGAATATTTCATTGGAACCACGAACCCCATATAAACAAGGTTTTGAGATCATCCAATCAAATCATAACCCCTACAACTAGAGCATGGCAAACAAATCATAAAATAAACAAACAAACACTAAATGATACAACTTTCTCATTACTGATAAAACTAATAAACCTATTTACATATAATTAAGGCATAGGTAAAGAACGTGCCCGTTAGATAACATTGTAAAAACAATTAATTATGAGGTTACTCACATGTTTATGTTATCTGTGGCTAAAGGAGTTCAAACAACCAATCACACATCATTCATGCATGGACCGATGTGCGCGTGATTCTTCCAAAAATTGGACTTTTGAAATAGGAATGTTAAATTGCGTCATTTAATCAAATTACGTCTGAATGAACAAAACGGCTATTTAATAAATAAACAATTTGTTTATATCAAATAAGGGACGTTTCAATCAATTTCTGCCCTTCAGTTCAACCCCGAACCCCGGAATACTACTATTCAAATCAGCAACTTTTTATGAAATGTCAAAAACGATTTTTTGTTTTAAAATACTGGGTTATGACGTCACACGCAAGTAAATGTTGACTACTCAAATCAATAACTTCTATATTTTTAACTCGATTATTAAATCCACAGTATTTTAGCCATCAGTTTTAAGGTATAAAAGTTTAGATTTATTTTAGCCACCCAGTAAACATGCCTATTCTAGAAATACTTCCCTGCTGGACTGGAAGTAATAGAAAAACATAGTGTGCCAGCTGCATCTCCTCCCGGGCATGCTGTAAAAACCAGTTATGGGATTCTAGCGTTTCAGTGTATTGCAAGTAAGGCGATGGGCTGACAACCTGTCACTATAGCGATATACATAATCATCTGTAATTACCCTCAAAACTTGTCAAGACGTGGCGGAACGACCTTAGTTTAGGTAGTTTTTGCTCTGCCCACCCCATTAAGGAAAAAGGCGTGATTATATGCATGTATGTAGGTATGTATAATTCTAGAACATTTGAAGCTTAATTATCAATGAAAATGAATGAAGGAAACCCTATTGACAAGTCAGTAGCTTTAAAATTCGATAATAATCTATGAGAAATTTGAGCACGCGTATGTATGTTTTGTTTTCCTAATATTTATCAATCACGATCGGTATATAGGATTTGCAATGTTCTACTCTACGCAAGTCTCATAGCCATTTTTCCTGTTCACAATCAAATTGTTTAATAATACGTAAAATCCCGAAAGCGAAACGTGACAAAAATAAATATCAGAAGTGGGATCTTCTTTTCAATAATTATTTGGCGCGGTAAAACACAATCACAAAACATTCGTTAAATAGATTTTGATAAAATTCAGTGGGGCGGTAAACGGTGCTGGAAGTTGGAAGACGGAGGGAGGTGAAATATCTTATTCCCTCGGGGGAAACTCATAAGCCGCGAGTGAAACCAAGTAGTGGCCAGCTAGTCTATCATAAATCCAACTACAATCAATTGAAATAACCCGATTAAGGACCGGAGTGTTGCCCTCCTACTGGCCTTTAACCCTGTTATCTGTTTACTTGCTCCCAAGGGGGTGAGCATGATTTCAACGTTACATTTATCATGTCTAAGTAGGGCGCAGATTTTTTGGATACATCTGGTGGTAACCGGTATTCTGCAAAAAGAAATAAATATCATCGTCGCGTCATCATTATTATAGGTTACGTCTCTTCAACATCTCAATATTGAATGGTCTGAAGGATCAGTAAGTTTATGGATTCAGTTCAGTAGTATTCGTCAGGCTTTTTTGCAAATCTAGATATCATTATTCTATCTAAGATATCATTTTTTTAGGCAAATCCGAAATGAGGGTTGCCACATATTGAAAATAACTTGAAATATGTAGGTATTTTCGCTCTGCCTACCCCATTAGGGATAAAGGCGTGATTTTATGTATGTATGTATATATGATGTACCTACCTACTTGCCATGTACTCGTTCGTATATTGATTACGTAATTTTTTTTGCGCAGCAACAACATACTAATTAACTTGCCAAATATATAAGTTTATCTAAAGTAGCATCCGATAACCCTTCTTTTAGACACTCACTTTATAATTACTTTGTAGATAACGGCAATTATTGTTAAAATAAACGATAATTTATCAGTCTCCTATAAAATTAGAGGTTTTATTTAAATCAAGATAAAGGCTTTTGACAAGTTTTGGAGCAATGACGACGTGTAATTGATTGATGATTAATTTAATGTAATGATAAAGATAATAATGATCAATCAATAATTTATCTTATCTATCTATTTTAACAGAATATGTAACCGTTTCACGTACGTTATGAAATTAAAGAAAGATCTGCTAACGCCGTCTTTATCTATTGAGATTTTTATTTATACGCCAGATAGATTTGAAACCGGATGTTGGATTTTTTTACAAAATTCTGCCATGGCACACCGCTAATATACAATCAATCATGGCATAGACTTCCTAAAAAGGACTGAAAGCGTATGCGTCTTCAACGCAAAGATCTCTCTCCGAAATGATTTGGCACATACCTATGTGCTTGATTTGATTTTAGTGAATTATGACACTAACTAAAATCATCAGATCTTCAAGTGGGAGAAAAGCCTAAAATTGTCTCCTACAGTTTGGTAATAATATTATGGCCTGATTATACGCGACAAGATTTCTGTTATTTGTATTAATTCTAAGGATTAGATTCAAGCGCTTGTAAATCTGCATGAACTATTTGCTAAAAAGATTGCTGATAGTGAGCGGTATTGTCTGCAGGCAGTTTATACTGCCTATCTTATCTTTAAAAGATTATGAATATGTGAGGATCATGAGACCGTTTTTATTGCAATGATAAGTCATTGCAATAAAAACAGTCTCATGATTAAGTTAAATTGTGATTTGGTCTACACGTGTAAAGAAAACAATAAAATGAAGAATAGTGCTAAATTCTCCTTTTATACCATCATGGGGTCTTGAAGGTCCTGCCAAGTGCCCAAGATATTTTTTTTTATCATGTTAGCAAGCTAGTGGTCACTGGCTTATACAACATTAGTTCTATGAAATCAATTTTTCTTAGTTAGTTTAGAGGATATAATTTGGTTTTCATAGCTACCGGCGCCATAGCTATATTAGGTAGGACACTAGGAAACTAACTAAGGAAAATTGATTTCATAGAACTAACTAGTTCGGTTTTACCAAATAAATATATCCCAATAACACTATTTTCTTTGCATTTGCTAGCTAAAGCAACGAGTAGAAATTATCTACTGTGCCAAACGAGGTGAAATCCTTCCTGAACTGGCCTAGTATTGACCCAATCAGTCTGGACTTCGGATTGAGGCCGCAAGCTTGAACTAGATTAAAACTTCAAAACAAAAACAATATTGTAGCTGAACTAGCCAATTTCAGATTTAACCGGATTAGATAATTTTAAAATGAAAAGAAAGTACAGTTGTGTAGTTCCGGGTACATTAGCACACCCCATCTGTTCCCCGAGGGCACACGTGTGGATGGATGTGAACAGTGAACAAAACTGAATAGCAGTTTTCAAGTGACAACCTAAAACTTTTTATTTTATTGGAGTCTAAATGCTGAATTTTAAGATCTTAAAATACGGGAAAAAGTCGCCTAAAAAATTTACTTGTCCCAACTTCTTTTTCTTGGCTGAGGAGATAGCCAAGGACCCCTTCTATCGACCATTTTTTTTTTGGCAAACGATGCACCAAACACCCTGTATATTGTGTATATTTTTCATCAGAGATCATTTCTTAAAGAATTTAGATATGAGTTATGATCACTTACCAATACAAATAAAAGTGTTTATGTACTGTTTAAAATCAATATTCACTGATACAAATTATTTTCAGCAAACTAAAAACAAAACTAGGTACACAAGCACACACCATAGATTGGGCAAGGAAATGATAAATCAATGAAATCATATTTTTATCTGTTTAATCTTTCACAGTAATCTACAATATGGATATCAAGCTGATTGGCAAAACTCTCAGATAGATAACTAATCATCATAAAATTGATTTAATGAATTTGGAAAATGTTAACTACTACTACATAAAAAAACCTGTATACTTTATTTGATAAGATAAGGCATACATACATTGGGGTTGGCCAAACATAAAAATAATAATATTAAAACAAGGAATAAATATGCTACCAATAGGTGAGCAAGGCAATACAGTAGTTTAAACAGAATTCATAGTGCCATCTGTTGATTGTAAAAAACATCTCTACTTGTTTTTCTGTATTTTCTCCAACAGTAACTCCAGTCTTCCCGTCATCATTGGCTGCCCTTTCTTAGTCTTTTTGCTCAGTTTCTTAAATCTCTCCTGTTTCTTCTTTTTGTATTCTTGAAGCTTCTTTCTCTTCTCCTCTCTTGCATTCTCTATCTCTTGTTGTTTCTGTAATTTGTCTTGTTTGACTTTATTGTATTGTTCTTTAGCCTTTTTAAAAGGATCTTTCTTCTTTTGCCGTTCTTCTTGAATATCTGGTTCATTGTTTTCAATGAGATCAGGATGTCTAACAAACTTGCCTACATCCTGGTTAGAGTCAGTAACGTCTTCATCAAATGAAACAGGCTTGTATGCCCCAGTCATAGACTCTTTTTTCATTGTTTTCTCATACTCACGTTTCAATTTCTTTTTTCGTTGTTCCTCCCATTGTTCAAGTTTATATTTTTTGCTGTATTTCTTCAAGCGATAGGTCTTCTTGTCAAAGGGTTTCTTCTCAGGTTTATCCAGTTTCTGATTATATTCATCATTCATGACTCCCACACGGTTTTTATTGAATTGATTCAGCCTTTTCTTCTTGTGCTCCTGTTTGTCATCATTATGCCCATTTTCTTTTTTCTTGTTTTCTTGTTTCTTTCCTTTCTTGTTAGCCAAGAAAAATGAATCCCGTTTGTACTCCATTTCTCTAGTTCTTTACCTATAATGAAATGAGAAAGCGTGTTTGATAATTGCAACAAAAATAGCAAAGCAAGTTTTCAGTAAAGTAACATGCAATAAAATTGTAATAAATTAAAAATAAATATTTAAAATTGTAACACGCTTTTTCACTTCAATAATTCAAAATGTGTTTTACAATCATAGATACACATAGAATTAAAATATCCACCAGTTATACTTCTTATAAAAGGTGATATTTAATGAAGTCAATGTAAAATGGTATAAAATTGTTTAGAAGTTGTTCAATAGTAATTTTTGTAGTTCTATCTGTTCTATTGAAGTCCAGATGTCAAAGTGGTAAGGGTAAGAAAAATAATGATAGATAATTGGTTAAATAAAGACTGTTTTGATAGAGGATTATGTCTGTTTATAATGACTGTGTAAGGGTGTATTTTAGTGTGTATATAACTTCCTACACACAAGGTTATTTTAATGATCAAGTTACCTATAGGTACCTACATAGAATTTATGGCTTCATACTAGCAGAAATGTCTGTCTAACGAGTATCTTACATGTAATTTTACTAGATTTTTTAATGTGAAATGCTATCCAGCTAGCCATACGGTAGTAGGTTCTAGTATATTCGTTGCAGTGACGTAAAAATCGTCATACACATGGGCACACCATATCAAGTCAAGTACTCATACACTATTTGCACATATGCCAATAATTAGCTCAAACAGTCATGGAAATTATGAATAACACGTATTTTCGGGTGTAAATTGAAGTGTGTGGAAGAATTTATGTCAAATTGATGAAGCAGATTGCTCAGGCTTGCACAAGATGGAAATGACCGTGGAACCAATTTCACTGATAATTAGACATCTTCAACTGTTGAGACTGGTTTTATAAGGAAAAGTAACGCATATAGACCGTAATTAATGCTGTGATTGCGAAGTAAATGGCGGAAATATAGAGGAACTTACCAAAATAAGCCACCCACTGGGTTGGCTTTGAAGTATCGGCGGAATCTTGATAGTTTAATTGCACTTGGCACGAAAAAACTTAACCACGATTACAGATTTTTTATCACTGTTTTTCGCGTGAAAAACTTTACCAACCATGCCCTAATGTGAATTTTTAAAGTGAATTTTTCACACAAAACGCGAAGATGGGTTCGCAAAATGTCACAAAAGGACAGAGGCGAGGGGCGCGGGGGCGGAGTTGACACAGCGCCCTCTACAAGTGTCACTTTTCGGGAACTAACTGAAATAATCAATAAAACGGAACATGCGTAGAAATCTTGTGTGAAATTATTTTATTTTTAAAACTTTTGTTACATTAATCGCTAATTATTTAACAAGTGAAAAGATCTAGAAAGCAGAGCATTAACTATATCCAAAGTTAACAAATATAACTTTAATATTTTTATACCGACGTATTCTAAAAAAATATACGTAAAACGGAATGTATCTAGCGTAGGTAGCGCCATCTAGCGTATAAGTGAAAAGAGCGGGAGGCATGAAAAATCTGACGGACTTTGTTCCTTGTAAATTAGTTCCTTGCAGTGTTTATATTAATGTGGTGGATTTAACTGATCTGCTGACGAGGAACAATATGGCGGGAGTAGGTTAGCATAGGTTAAGATAACTCAAGTATAAACACTAAAGACTAGGCTGCATGGGCTAACACTCTTCGCCTTCCCAAATGGGAGAATTGTAAAAAGAATAACACCGGTTAGTTCCTTTTTATTTTCATAGATGGCAGTAGTAGTAAAAATAATAAAAAATCAGTAAGTTTTTCAGCTTTCTAGTTGAGCGTAGCGTAGCTGATCGGAATCAGGAAGTAGGAATGGCTTTATCTACATTATTTTGTATACCTACAAGTAAGTCACTACATACACCTATCAATCACTAAACCGAAAAATTTCTCCCCAGGTAACTTGAGCCAGGTTTTGAAAGCATACTTACGTAGGAACAGGGGTACATGGCAACGGTCACTGTATCCGCAATAACGAGTATTGAATTACTGAAGTAGCCAATGGGACAGTCAGACAGAAAAAGCATTCTAATCGATTCGCATGATAAAAGCAAACATTTCTATAACATTTCTTTCTTCTGTCTAGCACAAATCCTGATCCAGCGCTGGGATCTGCTTTCCGGCTTCGTATACTTCACATCTTATTTCGTTCTCCTCCATGTCATGTCTGCTTGCTTTCAGGACATCCAGTCAGCGCTGCAGCGGAAAGAACAACGAATAATTTACTACTAGGACTGCTGCCTCTATGGTCCAGTGGTAGGCCCTAAGAGGGCTGATTTCCATCGTGGTTCCGATCAATTCCTACAGCATCACAATCAAAATTTATTGGTTTTTATAAGTTTGGGTATGATAATAACAGAAGTAAAAGTATTAACAGTAGTTAAATTTGTAAAAACTGAAGCTTAACTCGCTGAAATTTCTGATTGTCTGACAAGTAAGACGATTCCGTGCTCCGAAACGCACGTTTGGCTCTGACAGCGGTCGTTACCCACACCACATCGTTACACAGAAATTCTTAGAGGAGTAGCTTCGACCTGACTCATCTTCCCTCCATCATTATCATCAGTCTCTACTATAAAAATAAAGAAGCCAGTTTTCTACTAGACTGTACTCCTTCATTAGGGCCACTACACACTGCACTACACTATAGATGAAGAAGTACAGTAGTCGGTGACCGGCCGCCTCGCAGAGCGATCGGACTCAAACTCATCTTTATTCGTCCATATAAAAGTTAGAATAATAAATTAGCGACGACGACGCCGGTAGATCTATGGACATATAGTTATAGTTTGATATTTGTATGACTATTATGTGATATAGTGAATTTAGTGAATTATGTGTTAATAGCATTTTAATAGGTAAACTAACGGTAAGTTTTAGGTAGTTGTAAGGTTTCTTTACACTTACTGAGTTACAAAAACTTGGGCGGTATAATACTTATGATAGATAGGTTGAAAACATACTAGAGAAATAACGACCACTATCGAAGATTTAACGTGCCCTCTGAAGCACAGAATTATCTTTATCAACAATTACCTGCATTGATGACCAAACAATCAGCAGCTTGCATGAATCCTAACCAAACTGAGGAAATGTCACAAATAAACTTTAATTACCTTCATGTTCGCGAGAGCCCGATGGTGTAGGGATAGGGCCGCTGCCTCCTGAGCGGGAGGTCATGGTTCGAATCCCACCACGTACCAATGTGTTTTTCGGTTTTCAAATTTCATATACGTAGACGTACGTTTATTCGGCGCTTTTCCGTGCTTCGGTAGGCACGTTAAGCCGTTGGTTCCATGTCAGAGGCCAGAGCTAAGCATTGGCGGCTTGAAAACTCTGACCTAATCTTCTGGGTTGCGGAGGTCAGATGGCAGTTGCTCTGTGTAAAAACCAGTACCTTCGTTCAATCCCTATATTAGGTAGCCGATCCCGTGAGATACGGGATAAGGCTAGGGAGATGATGATGATGTTCGCCCTGTGCGAATCGAACCCACGACCGCCGGATCGGGAATCCCAAGGCTTCAGATCACTAGACCAAGAGCTTGACTTGACCAATAGCCTTTGTCAGTGTACAGCTACCCTACGGTCACAGATTAAGAATATACAGGGTGTAACAGAAAGGGTATATGTGTCAATCTACCCATGAAACTGAACAACTTTCCCTAAGAAAACATAGGTCGAAAAACGAAAAAAAAAGTGACCTTTCATACTAAATGCATCAGCTGATAGCGTATTTAAATAGTATGGGAAGTCAATTTTTTTTTCGTATTTCGACCTATTATGTTCCTTAGGGAAAGTTGTTCAGTTTCATGGGTAGATTCACACATTTCTCGATGCATATACCCTTTTTGTTACACGTTGTATAATACTAGATACTCTTCTTCTTCTTTTTAAAATTTAATTGGCTTCTGCAGACTAGCAATTCAGCCAGTGTCAAGTGCTACAAAAACGTTTGGCCAAAAGAGTATACCGTATACGGTCTAGTCTAGTCTACTATTCCCGCAAACTGACAAAAGTTGCCCAGTCAACGAAACTGAAGCACATCAGGGATTTCATACAGGAAACGGAATAAATTAAATCTAAAAGTTAAATGGTAGCTGTACCTTCCTTAGGCCCGTATTTATAAAGCGATCTCAAGAGTGAGAGCAATATTAGTCTGTGCGAAAAGAGAACAGGCATAGAATCGTAGGGCGCACATTTGTATTAACTATCCCACGGCTGGTTGCGTGGCGTTTATGCCTAGGTCTTTGACCTAAAACCTCCAAAATTAAATGTAGAAGGTTAGTGTTTAAGACTTGGGCATAATCCTTACACGACCAAGCGACAGTTAATTAAATACAAATGTGCGCCCTCAAATTCCATGCCTGTTCTCTTTTCGGACAGACTCTAATCGTACTGAAATGACATTTCTGATACAAACTCAAACTCACTCTTGAGAGCTGATTATAAATACGGGCCTTACACTAGGTACATACATCCCGTATTTAGTATTTACCTTTAAGGGGGCGGGCAAGGATGAAACGCCCAATAAAACTAAAATGCGCCCGCGCCACATCCATGTGTTTCGGAGCGCACGTTAAGCTGTTGGTTCCCGTTGTGCTTGTGGTATTTTATAGCGTATGGTATGTAAAGTACCTAATCTTGACGTCGTTCGACCTGACTACAGAAGAAGTTAAAAAGGAAAAATTTGGTCACCTCTGGCCTAGACTAGACCAGTAAAAAATAAAATTTTATCTGAATATCTTAATTAACAATCCACGTGTATTGTTTAATAGAATAACCGGATTAGTTTTCTAGTTTAGAGGGTAAAGTGACTGACCTGACCGTCCGAGAAACTATTTGGCTAAAATAAAAAGCTACCTAGGTTTTGAAAAGGTCATCTATAAATATTCCTACAACTTATTGGAATTATTTACATATATCTAAAATAGAGCGTGAATTTTAGGGTTACTAAGTAAATTCTCTCATATTTAGATCACACTCGTGATTTAATTAAAAAAACCAGTTTACTAATGATCTATTTCGCCATTTGAATATTTTTTTGTTGCATTTGCGTCTGCGTCTACGTTATCGTAATATACGAACTTGAACCATTCCTCCAGAAACGTTAAACTCTTGCTACTTATGAATTGGCGCTTGTACCTATATTATAAGTACTTAGTTCGGTGTGAATTGGAATATGACGTTTTCCGTGCTTCGAAAGCCATTGCCGGCCAAATATGCGTGATAATCTGATAATCCTAGGCATCTCTTTCAACCTTTATAATGGGAAGATGAGACGAGGCGCGCACTGTTTAAAAGCATGATACAATACAGAACTTTATTTACTATGCAAAAAGATAGACATGTCATTGACTGAACTCGAAAATTCATCGCGGCCTCGCGCTGCGTCGTGCGGTGCAGCCTATCCTTTCGTGGTACAATGAAATGCATAGTTTCACGCCGCCGCGTCGCGTCTCTTCCCGGTGTGAACTGACCCTTAGAGCACAAAAAAGTTTTAGTAAACAAGAGAGTTTAAGGTGTAGGTAAGGTATACTCACAGGTTTTACGTCTGTTTTCAGAACCCCCACACCCGCCATGAAGCTGCCTCGCTCCAACTCCTTCCGCGGCAGCTCGCCATCTCCCACTCCTACCAACGGAGCAAGTCCACATAAACAGACCGTGGTGGTGACCAGTCATGAGCAGTACACCGTGGGACAGACCACGGGCGGGCTCAGTCTGCTGTTCACTATACTGTGCATTGTAGACCTGTTCGGAGTGTTCCCTGTCGTCGCGCTGCCTAAGAGCATCATTGCTTGTGGTGAGAAGCCTGCCTTACATAACTCACAGTATAGGGACATTTGTTGGTGTCTCGATTTGAGGAGAAGACCGCGGGTGGGAGTGGCCACAGGCGATCTAGTCAGCTCTTCACTATACTGTGAATATTAGAACTAACCAGCCATCGTCCTTACATCTAGGCTCATGTCTATGTCTAAGCCAGTCTTCAGATATAAATGACTTAGGAGCCGGCCTTAAACATGGTTTTGACCTAGAGAAGAGAGCAGCTTAGATTTATCATCTGTGAAGATGTAGAGAAAGTCTTTTACCTGTATAACCAATAACCATTGGTTGTTGACTGCAGGTGTGTACGGTATCCCCATGGTGTTGGCGGTGTTCGGACTGCAGTTGTACACGGCTGTGCTGCTGGGCAGGAGCTGGCTGCTGGCGCAAGAGATCTCTCCCAATATTCATCTGAAGAACCGGTGCGTATCTATTCAAAAACTTTCGAATAAAGAGTGATAAAGAAAGTTTTTAGTGACTAGAAAATAGACGCATGAAGAAGGCATAAAAATTATTCAGGTAACAACAATAGTTATATACTATTTTATTCATCAAACTATTCCTTACAGGGTAGACAGACCAGCATCGGGCTAAATGCTAACGTATTTTGCTCCAGGTTTCCCTACGCAGCTGTAGCGGAGCTGGCGTTCGGTCTACCAGCGCGCCGTCTGGTCACTTTCCTGCTAGACGCCACAATCTTCGGAGCCGGTGTGCCCAACTTCATCTTCGGTATGGAACATCACGCCTAGTCCTTACTGGGTAGGCAGAGCATCAACAGAGTAAAAGTTTCTGTTCGAAGCTAGAACGTACTACATTTTTTTATCGCTCCCAGTCCAGAATGGACACCTACTTAATCTTATCAATCAAGTTATCACCGTAGGGAAATGTTCTTATTAACGTAACCCACTTCCCTTCGTGTGAAGGGTAAACATTAAATTCATTGTTTTACGTGTGTAATATGAGGTACCTAACTAGGATACACTAACTAAATAATGACATGTACCTACACTACATACCGACGACCTACGTAATTCGGCACTTGTGGTGGGTCAGGGAGAGATTGGGCCCGATTCGTGACCATCCCGACTTAACTAAATCTCAACTAAAATTATTGCCATCCCGTTCTGTTCTCTCATGATAGAAAGTGACAGGTATGGACTTATTTTAGTTAAGTCGCGTATTTTGCAACCACGAATTGCTACCATTGATAGAAGTAAACTTCTGATTATGTTTATTTAACCTTCCACTTAAAATATCGTATCACTCACTGATTACGATAAGAGCCTAGAGAGTATCAATTTCTTGATTTCAATAAGTTTTAGAAAGGCAGCTCAATCTATATTTATATTTATAAGATTAGACGAACATGTTAACACTAACTAGGTAAGGTAACACATAGATAATACGCATGAGTAGTTAAACTTTTAGTGTAGGTACCGATTTTCAGTTTCGCTGGATGGTATGTATAGCCAGTTGAACCACAGCGGTCTCGACCTAGCAACCGTCATGAAACTAACTAAACATTTCTCCTCACCAGCGTCGCAGAGCATGCAGCTGTTCTGGTGGAAAATCACGGGCGGTGAAGTGGGCATCTCCTACTGCGTGTGGATGCTGGTGATCGGGCTGCTGCTGTGCCCCGTCATGTGGCTCGGCTCGCCCAAGGACATGAAGTAAGCTCCTCATGAGACTACTCCTCGCAGCAGCAGCTGTTCTGAAGGTCACTGGCGGAGAGGCGGGCATCTCCTACTGCGTGTGGATGCTCGGGCTGCTGCTGTGCTCTGTCATGTGGCTCGCCCAAGAATATTTAGTAAGCAGAGCTATTCAGCACTACTGATCGAGGTGCATTAACATCGTGAGCGCAGCGAGTGCGAGATTTCACGATATCGATTAAAGCATAATAAATCATCGCGTCACGAGCGAAGCTAGCGAGTTTTCACGTCAAAGAAGCGAGCGCGGCATTTAATGTTTCTAATATGACATTTTCGCTACCATGAGAATAAATGATGAGATGATCCTAACCCTTATAATTTCAAACTTCCAGGCCCTTGGCGCTGACGTCTGTTTTCATCGTGGCAACTGTCGCGGTGTGCACCTGGACCTGCATCCTGCTGGACGACGTGTCTCCGGGAGCTGACAACCTGCTCAACTACGAACCTTCGGCGCAGAACTTCCTGGTCGCTTACGGGATCATCGCTTTTCAGGTACCTACCCTTTTTTATACGTAGGAAATAGGGAGGTAACCCTCTTTCGCTTTTCACCGTTGCTGCAAATATAAAAATAAAAATTTGCTAACGGTGTTCGTGATGGTAAGTGGGCATCACAACCACACCACCACCACAACCACACCACGTCTAAAGACGCATTCTGAACAAGTGGGACAACAAAGTCACCGTGAGATTGAAAGTGATGTCCAATGTCTAATGTAATGTGCCCATAGAATTAGGTCTTTTTTTTATTAAATTCGACACTTTCCGAATTTAAAATTCGACATAATGCAAATAAATGGATGCAAAACTTGTGCTAGGTATTTTTATTATGCACTTAAACTTTCAGAGGTTATGCAAAGACAGGTTTGTTTACTTTTTCTCGGCATGATCGATCTGGGCGATTGTATAACTATCAATTCAAACGCCTCCTTATCAGATAGTTGCTACGCTCTTGACTTGGGGTCATCTTATGTAAATTGTACTGTGTCTGTTCATGGACAATGTCACTTTGAAATGCGATCTGGATAAAAAAGGCATTAAACAAAACAAAAAGGTAGTAGAAAGTAACATACCTATTCTTACTATCCGCGCGCGATCTGAGTGCAGTCGGGGTCTTGTAAAAAAAAATCTAGCGCCAATATAATAAACAAAATGATTAAAATACAAGCAGTTTGAAGATGTAACTGCTTGTTGTATCTGTTAGTATTTTAATAATTTTGTTTATTATATTGGCGCCAGATTTTTTTTTACAAGTCCCCGACTTCACTCATTATTACTACAGTTTTCGACACCACGTCGCGCTCGTTTCGTTACGTTAGCGTATCGAATTGATTCGATTTTCGTGAAATGACGCGCTCGCTTCGTTTTCGTTACAAGTCGCGCTCGCTCGCTTTGCTCGCTTTACGCATTGATTCTGTTTTCTTTGTGGTGATGGAAGCCCTATTTTTTGACGTGTACGGTGTATGCATCGAGAAATGTTCAGTTTCATGGGTAGATTCACACATTTCACGATGAATATACCCTTTATGTTACACGTTGTATATCCTTTTCCCGCAGTTCGACATCCACCCGATGCTGCTAACAATCCAAGTGGACATGAAGGACAGCAGACGGATCCACCTGGCGGCGCTGGGCGGATTTGCGACCACTGGCTTCCTGTTCGCGGTGACCACGGCGCTTGCGGCCAGGAGATACGGCTCGCATGTCGACAGCAACATACTGCAAGGTAACTGTCATAAATCCCCATTTCATTTTGGTGGTTTCTTATAAACAGACTCATGCTGACAGCTGTTGTTAATCCCTCACTGTGAATATAAAATCTACTCTATTTTATTTTTAATTGAAAGCCTAGAAGTACCTAAATCCAATAAATGACAAATAAACAAGCTAAAAGTTACACTTGGGTGGGATTCGAACCCACGGTCTTCGGCGAACCGTGCCGACGCTCTAACCAACTAAGCCACAAGTAGTGATTCGATCCACCCAGTGAAACTAATAGCTTGTTTGCACCGTCAATGTGTGACGTAAGCGCCATCTATTCGTAATATTGAATATCACGAACTCAAGTAGTCACCCTTTCCAGGATAAATTCACACCCAAGTGTAACTTTTAGCTTCATGTATACATTAAAATTTTAGGTGTCAACATTTCCAAAATCTTCATATTCTAATTTCTTCTCATGTTTTGCTTTATTTCACAGGCATCCCTCCTTCTATAGCGTTGTACGTAGTCGCTCTTTTGGTGACTCTGCAGTTGTGTTTGTCCAGTGCTGTGGGAAACTCCGCTCTTTTCCAACATATCGAAGCTTTGCTCAAGATACCCAGAGGTAAGAAAAGAAAGACTAAACATTTTGTCGCAAAACGTCTCTTTCTCAAAACGTTTCTTGGTCACAAAATGTTCCTTTCGCGTGATGTAACTTTCGCAAAATGTCCCTTTCGCATAATGTCACTTTCGCAAAATGCCACTATCGCGAAATGTCCCATTTATATTACTAATACACATCCTCACACACGTAACACTCATATAGCTCTTAACTAAATACTTCTCTACAGAATTGTAACCTTCTTCTTCTTAGCGAGTGGATTTTCGAGTCGAACAACGATCCGATAAACTGAAACCCTGGTGTCAGAGTTTTCAAACCGCCTTGTAGCACAGCTATAGGCCGCTGACATGGTTTCAGTAACGACCACTATCAAAGACAGCGACCGGGACCGACGGCTTAACGTGCCCTCCGAAACACGAAATCCTTTTTCTTTTCGGACAATCAGGTGATTCAGCCTGCAATGTCCTAACCAAACTGGGGAAAACCTCACAAAGTGATAAATTGACAAATATCAACTTTGTATTCCCCCCCTGGGAATCGAACCCAGGACCTCCGGATCGTAAGCCCACGGCTTGGACCACTAGACCACAGAGGCAGATAGAATTGTAACCAAATACCTACAATTGATTTCCAGATTTCTGCATCCAACGCTGCCTCCTTCGCTCGAGCATCGTGGCACTGGCAGTGTTCCTCGGAGAATCGGTTCCAAGATTTGATCTAGTCATGGGTCTTATCGGGTCTACTCTCACAGGTCCGCTAATGTTCATATTTCCACCTCTCTTCTTCCTAAAACTGTGCTATATGAAATCTAACATGGTGAAGAATAATTTAGTACTAAACGGCGGAAACGGTATACAAAATAGTGACATTTTCCCGCTAAAATGGAGTGCGCTTAGAAATACCTACCGCACGTTTACGGATAACTACGTTGATGATTACTTAGAGAAGGGTCCGATGGATGAGTATACGATACGGTGGTACGATGTGTTGCTGGCTGTGTTGGTGATGTTAATGGGCGTGGCTGCGACGATGCTGGCCACTTATTCGAGTTGGTCGGACACGATATCGTCGGCGACATTCACTTCGCCATGTCTGGCTAACATGACCGCGGCTGCAAGGAACTTTATCGAAATTTCCAAGCCTATGTGATATTAAAATATGTGAAATAGTGTTTGTGTTCGTAATGCCTAGTATTAAGTTAGCAATGTGTGAAAGAAAGATGAGCTTTTACGCGGATGATCTTGTACAATTTGACTGAAAAAATAGAGATTAAAAATATCCATTAAAATTTTGTTCTAGCTCAGCTAGACAGACACTTATACTTTTTTAAATTATTAAATTACAAAATGTGAAAAATCGCGAAAATACTTTTTTAATTTATTAAATTACAAAATGTGAAAAATCGCGAAATTTGAAAGTTGGGAAATTTTTGCAATTTAAACATTTCGCGATTTGGACATTTTGCAACTTTGACATTCTGCACTTAAACGGTTATAATCGAGAATTGTTGTAGTCATTTCGGTTCTTTTTCTCATCATTAAATAGGAAATCATTAGGTATATATTACTACCTACTATCTATACTATAGGATAATGAAATAACTCGTTTTTTAAACTGAGCTCAACACTATAAAAAATAAGTAAGACTATGGGACATAAGACATAACATTACAATAAAAGAAATTGAATTTACAAGTATTTTCATTTATTTATCAACAATAAAGCATTTACAAATAAACAATATTGATGCATAACATAGAAACAACTTTTCTAAAACTACTAAAACAACATTTTACTTTAAAAACTAAAATATCTAGCTAGTTTATAAAGTAATAATATAAGCTTATAGCAAAATATCATTACATAGTGGAATAGATTATTGAATAAATATTACCATTGCTAAGTAGGTACCTAAATGCGTTAGGCCGTCCGCCATGTTACGTGCAGATGTCTATAATTTATTAGGGTGAGTCCGTAAATTTTGCCACATATTGCGTAGACATATCGCGCAGAGATCGCGTAGAATCAAAAGGTCTGGAATACACTGACCACTATACCAATAAAATATATATTATATTCTAATATATAATTCTCTTAAATAAGTGGGCAGTGTATTCCAGACCTTTTGATTTTACGCGATCTCTGTCGACGCCATATGTGGCAAAATTGACGGCCTCACCCATTATACACGTGTAAAAGTTGTACGAAATATAAAAAATAACTTCACTCTTCTCTTCATACTGAATCAATGAGCCGATTGACGTTGTATAGAAGTTTTTTTTTTTTTTGGTTTTTTACATTACGCCCTAATAGTCACAAGAAACGTAGCAGAATATCTCTTGGTCGAAAATATCCCTTACGCAAAATGTCCCTGTCGCATAATATAATGTTCCTTTTCGCAAAATGACCTTTTTTAATAGATTTAGTTCAAATAGTGGGCCTAATAAAGATTCTTTTCAAAGGGACATTTAGCGAAAGGGAGATTATGAGAAAGGGACATTCTTTGACGTAAGGCCTTTTACTAAAATAACCATTTTACAGATAACTGCACGTTTTCGTGGCGGACGCCCTTATTGTCGAAAAACTGTAATATGGTAGCTGCGACAAATGCCATTCCCATAGAAAACAAAAGAAAATATATCTAAAACCCTTAGAAATTGCATCTGTCACAGCTACCATCTTACAGTTTTTTAGTGTAGTCATCTCATTGTTTTCACAGACATTTCAGTCTTTTCATTATAATTTTGTTCTACCCTAAGGAAGCACATGGTTAGTACAACTATGTTCTTCTCGTTTATTCTATGTTATTTTATTTACAATCTGTGACCCTGTAGTTACACCCAATGTGCGTTATTCGTTTTTTTTATAATAGAAATTTGCTCTAAAACAGAAATAGCAAAACCAAATTGATTTATTTCAGCTAAGCCAGCTAAGCTTTAAAATTCGTCCGTGTACAAACGAAGTCCGTGTACATTAGGTAAAGATTTTTCACTAGTCTTAAAAATACAGTCGTTGAGTTGACTATTGAATTGTACCTATGCCATTATTTGCTCGCTAGTTGTGACTGAAAGTTGCGCAATGTTGCTAAGAAATGTAATATTACAAGTCAAATATCTTGATTTACCTATCTAATAAAGATTTGGTCATGTAAGGCAGAAAATAACTTAGTTTTATCATTGGTTTTCTACTTTAGTGCAGGTACAGATGGGGGCAAGCTACTTGTCTAACTTGACCCTTACGTCGCAGAATGTCCCTTTCGCATAATATCTCTTAGTCGCAAAACGTCCCTTTCGCAAAATGTCCCTTTCGAAAAAAGACCCTTTCGCAATTTTTTTTGGAGATTTAGTTCAAATGTCTTATAAAATTTCCAAAGGGACATTTTGCGAAAAGGACATTATGAGTAAGGCACATTTTAATCATAACAATTTATTTATCGTTAATACAGGTACAAAATGATGACATTGTAAAAGTATGTGGTATCACTGTAAAGGGTTGTAAATTTTGCGACCGAAAGACATTTTGCGAAGTTACTCAGTTGCCTTATGCCTACCGCACCGAAGATTACCGCATACTATAATGAGAATAATTTACACTGATTTTAATGAAAATAATTTATAATGAAATGACTTTTTGTATAATTTGGATTGTAAATCAACGTGTATTTTGTATTTGTTATACAAATGTGACTTGTAACTTTTTGTTTTTAATAAAGTTCTGTATTCTGATTGCCTCCATCTGTAGCTAAAGTTTCTAAAGTCACATACCACTGCCTTATTATGCCTTCTTTTTAATCCCCAACTCCTTCCCGTACAATTCCTTGATCTTCTTCTTGTCCAGTTTGCCCATGGCGTTCCTGGGCATCTCGTCGACCAGAAGTAAGGTCCTGGGTAATTGGTAGGGGGCCAGCTTCTTAGTGAGGGTCCCTTTGAGCTCCCTCATGGTCAATTTGGTGGATGGGTCCTGAAAAAGAAAAGACTGTTTATATGCTTGGACATGAGTTATACAATAAAGTCGATTGTTTAAAAGAAATTACTAAAAGTTCAATTTTGTAGGGCAAAAATTTTCTTTTAAAACGAATGGGGTATTCTTGTGTTGTACGGATTCAATGATCTTGCACATCTTGAAAATTCGAATCACGACGCCTTAAATTAATTAAGAAGGCAAAAAACATCTACATTAGTTAGTTTTTTTTATTATACATACTCGAAAAACTGTGAGATGGTAGCTGTAACAAGGCTGTAATGTAACACATGCAGTTACAAAAGAAAAGAAAAGAAAAGAAAAGAAAATGTATCTAAAGCCCTGTCTCCTGCTGTCGAAACATCTGAAAAACATACCCCCTCGGGGCAAAGAGGGGAAGGGAAATGTTTGAGAAACCCTGCCCTTCTCTGCCCTGCGGGGGTATGTTTGTCAAAGCAGGAGACACGGTTTTAAATTTATACGCTATTTGACTACTAGTCAAATCAGCAACTTTTTATGAAATGTTAAAAACGATTTTTTGTATTAAAATACTGTGTTATGACGTCACACGCAAGTAAATGTTGACTACTCAAATCAATAACTTCTATATTTTTAACTTGATTATTAAATCGAAATGTGTATTTTTTTTTAATGATGAATGAGATCCACAGTATTTTAGCCATCAGTTTTAAGGTTCAAGAATGTTCGGGATCATTGTGGAATATTCTAGAACTATCTCGAAAGTTGGGAGACATCTCATATCATTGTGGAACATTTCAACACATTCAGCTGCGTGCGAGTGAAACCGCAGGGCGGAAAGCTATTCAATGATAAATGCCATAGTTGTTAGAAATGTTGGTACTGTTCGAAATACCAACTTAACAACAAAATAAAGAAATAATGTTTGAAAAAGACGGAAAACATGGAATTTCATACAACCATTATTTCCGTTATTTTGAATATCCGTCAACACTTCGCCTATTGTTTTTTTCATACGGAATGTGACTATTTCCATGCATGTTTGAGAAATAGTACATTGTTTAACGAGGTGAGAACATGACTGATTCCCACGAGGGTGTAGTTTGAGGCCCGAAGCGCAGCTGAGGGCCTCAATACACACGAGTTGGGAATCGCATTTTCTTCCGAGTTATACATAGTGCTTTATACTACACCTATGAGGAAAATATAATCAAAAATCCTTGTAAGATAAAGAATGATATCACTTACATGAAAAGATATATTAAGAACATTTGAAGTGTCATCATCCATTCGAACAGAACACAAACAAACAAAACACATTATTAATACAATTACACACTGTTACACATTACATCGAAAACACTAAACACTTAATTTATATTTAAAAAGTAAAGTAATTAAAAAGTAAAGTAATTAATTTATATTTAAAAAGTAAAGTAAGTGGCCAGTATCATTTTGTGGGCTTCGAGATACAAACTTTTTGATTTTTGGCATCCGCCTGTTTCTTGTTTTGAATTATGAATTAAAAAAAAACAAAGGAGGGGAGAAAATACTTTCTCCCCTAGGGGAGAAAGTAAATCCCATATATTTTTCCCGCCCGCATATTCGTTCGTCTGGATTTACGTACTTTCTTCCCTTTTTTCAAGTAAGAACTAATATACTTTCCGAATAGGTGTAGTATAAAGTATATTGTATTGTATTGTACAATACAATGCTCATACGTACCTTGAGTGAGACGACGGCCGCTATAAGTTCCCCGTAGCTCTCGTGCTCCACTCCTAGCACAGCCGCGTCCGCTACGTTCGGATGCTCCAAGATGGCTGATTCCACCTGAAATAGCAGTTTTTTAAAATAAGTATATTCAAATTTAACGACTTAGGCATTTTGAAAACATATTGCAACTTGAACATTTTAAGATTAGGTTATGTATGACATATCACGATTGGGACATTTTGCGATTTGATCATTTTGCAACTTAGATATTCTGCGCCTTTTGAAGTATAGTCTGTCCAGAACCTGAAATGTCCAGTGATGGCAAATTGTTCTTGTCTCAAAATGTACCAAATTACGAAATGCGCATTCATTCAGACAAGTGCCCACCTGCAGCGCGCTAACTTTGAAGCCAGCAGTCTTGATGATGTCGATGGAAGTGCGTCCCAGGATCTTAAACCTTCCTTCAGAATAGGATGCCGTGTCTCCGGTGCGGAAGTAACCGTCCACGAAGTCAGAGTCGTCGGTCTTAGGCGGCCTGTTCAGGTACCTGTGGGAAAATGTAAGGACGATAATACGATATTCATAAAAACGTGTCAATGGAATTTGACATTGATAAAATTATTATATATATTATAAAATTATTCTGATTAAAACAACAACAACCATTCTGATCTCGGCAGCACTGCCAGACTATAATGTATGGAGGTATTAATTTGCCGTGCGGCGCGGCCGGGGATCTTGGTCAGCATAGAAGCAAAGGTCGCACTGCCGGGCAGCTCTGCCGAGATCAGAATGGTGTTTTTAGATTTACCTGCCAGATTGGTAGAGGAATATTCCACTATTCTCAGTAGTTCAATTAACAGTTCAATGATTGAACTAGTCAGAACTTTCAGTGCCAGTAATTCAATGATTTTATTGATTGGTACTACTGGAACTGGTATAGGGTGGTATGAGATGAGACGGTTTTACCCGCCCATGCTGCATGTAAAAGAAATTCATAGATTCAATACCTGGTGAACACACAGGGCCCCTTGAGAAGCAGTTCTCCTTGGTACACGCCATCCTTGGCGTCTTTGTGTTTCGTCACTTGTGGCTCCGCCCACGCGTCCGTCTCGGCAAAGTAGTCCTTGTTAGTCAACCCCAGTCGGTCTAGGGATATCTGAAAAATTGACATAGTTCATAAGTATTTAACTCTGAACTCTACAAAGAATAACAACTTCAAATCTTCGGGCTGGTGTCTTGACAGCCGAATAAAAGATCGTCGTCGCGGATAAACTATCAGTAGAGGATTTAGGCCTATCTGAAGAACAACGATCGGTCAGCGCCTTCCGCATCCAGCAGTATCCCGCGACCTTCACCAGAACGTAGATCCACCTTTTAAGGGGCCTACCTACCTAGTTACCTACACTGCGTCTATCGTTCTGTTGCCGGAATTTCAAGAACTTTCCTGCCCCGGCGGGAATAAGGGATAAACTTACTTCACCGTCGGGAACAGCGTTCTCCACAGTGACCAGCGACTCCAGCTCGCCTGTCGCCTCATTGACGGCTGCTATCCTGGCTGGCACACTGTTCTCTCTTACACTGGCGTGTAGGGAAGAAGCAAGGAGTTTAACTTACTTCAACGTCCTGAACAGCAGTCTTGACGGTGACCAGCGCTTCATTGACGACTGCTATCCTGGCCGGCCCACTGTTTTCTCTTCAACTGGCGGCGAGTAAGGAAGTAGCAAGGATTGTTTAACTTACTTCAGCGTCCGGAACAGCGGTCTCGACGGTGACCAGCGGCTCCAGCTTGCCCGTCGCCTCATTGACGGCTGCTATCCTGGCCGTGACGCCCGGCAGCGGCACGCCGACACAGCCCACGGTTCTCTCTTCCACTGGCATGTAAGGGTTGCTTAGTGCCATCCCAACTTCCGACATCCCGTACCGTTCGAGCAGGCGTTGGCCGGATATCTGGGGGGGGGGAAACATACTTTTAGAAGGGAAAAGGGAAACCTAACTAAGTCAAGGGGAAATAACAACAACATAGGGTCAAATAAGCATTCAAATAGGTATATCATTATTGTGGGAATATAATATACGTTAAAATCAATAGAATAAGGGCAACACTTTTGACAAGTTAACTTGTTGTCTATTAACCACAGGCGCCATTATTATCGTGTTGTTGTATTCTGAAAAGCATCAAATATATAATACTTTCCATCATTAATTACTGCAGTTTTTATTCAAAACATAATAGGTTATGGGCCCTCGCACATAATCCTATACACTGTTTGAATAAATTGCAGGTCGAAGTAAAGATCGGCGGATGCGCAGTGGCCGTCGTTTTTGGAGGTTAGGTACCTACTACTGTCATGTAACGCCGTTGTCGGTCCATGAAGAGAGCGATGGCGATGGGCGATATTTCAAAAGTTTGGTTGAAAATCTTGAAAAATTATGTATTTAGATGTGTTGGATAGGGCCAACGAAGCTGAAATAGCCGCGGCTCGTGCTCAATGCAAGCAAGTGAACTTTGCAGCCCGGACAAATAACGGGCCGTTTGCGCTCAGCGAAGAAGCTTCCATAAAATCGTACAGGCTTACAAAGGAGCTGGCTCGTGAGCTCATCACCGAGTTGACTCCACATCTCCCACCGACCTTGCGTTCGGATGCTTTAGATGTGGATACAAAGGTAAGTAAAACTTTATCAATTCACGTATAAAACCTATGAATATAATTCATTTTCTTCTGATTGCAAGGTTCTTTTGTTATTCCGTTGCCTTCTATTTGTTTATATTATCATCATCAGCTCATATACATCTCCACCGAGGGGCATGAGACTACCCGTTTATATTATAACTTGTAAATTTGTTGTAGGTAGGTGTTGGTGGCTTTGGACTTTTATGCAACAGGGTCGTGCCAGACCCCTGTGGGCAACAATTGGAAACACTGTGTCTCGCAGGTCAGTGTTTTCAAAGCCATCAAGGAGGTAACGGCGGCTTTAAATAAGCCTGACATACTTAACAAGTATGTAGCGTTTCCCTTCCGCCGTGAAGACAGGGAGCAAGTGAAAAGTAAGTAGACCTTGTTTCAAATTATTTCTAGGTGTTCTTTGCCATTTAGACATAAATACAAAAAAATTAAACATTAGATGAGTAATTAGACTATTTAAAGTTAAGTGAGACATGATAAATTAAAGTAAAACTTTGGAAAAAGTGAGTACGACCGCGTTTAACTTTAATTAGATGTTAGATTTAAATTTATGATAATTTATAATAAAGAACATAATTATTATTCCAGAACCAAGAAAACATCTCATGTGTCTTTTATGTACGGTATAGAAATGAACAAAAACACCTTTTAACTAGCTTATTAAAAAGTCACCTAGGTGAAAATTTAACACAGGCTCGGGCCTACATTTTGGAGAGTATAAATAGAACTAACCCCGAAAGTGCGATTTTTAAGTCACTTTTTTACGCCATTCAAATGATTTTATCATAATGTTAAGAATTTCACGTCTAACGTAAGGGATAATTGATGTTAAATAATTATAAGGTGTTTTTAAATATAAATCTCAGTTTTCACTTGATGACCACTTTCTCTTTAGCGAAAAAGAGTACAAACACAACTTTAGGTATTTCTCATCAGTCGACGCCCATAAAACTATAAAAGATATATGATTGTATAGGAAAATATCTATTCTATTTTTAATAATTAACTTTTTACGTGTCTCTTAATTGTAACCCTCAACCTTACCCGTACCGGACTATTCAGCTTCGGTAACGTTACATCTTCGGGTAGCTTCGGAAACATTACATTTTCGGGCAACTTCGGTAACGGTACATCCAATGTGTCAACTTTTTCAAACGTGCACCCTACCCTACATATCAATTTATAAGACGTAGTCACATAAAAAAAAACATACAAAATGTTCCACCTAGCACGGTCAATTTGTTTCTGAGGTTAATTTCTTCATATTTCGACCCATGTTTCTAGGGGAAAGTTGTTAAGTTTCATAGACTGGTTCAACCTTAAATATTTGCAGTTACTTTTTTACTCTATGTCTATATTTTAAGGAACCGATTGAGGGGTAACAGGTGATACTGTGGGACTGATTGAGTGGACTGAAGGGCGGATTAAGGGGTGGACTGAAGTGTGGGTTAAGGGAAATTAAACTATTATTTTTGTGTAAAATAAATCTGTTTAACATTTTTTTACTTATTTAATTTCTGTAAAGATTTGATTATAACAATGAAATCAATTGTTTCAGCAAAAATTCCTATTCAGCTGAAAATACTTGCACACCTAGTACCACCCAAGGAACGAGTTACAAAAAAAATAAAATTCACCACACAAGAAGCTATTGACTCCTTATATATTTGTGTGCCAGTCCTCCTTAATATTTAAGTCGCTGCTGCCGAGTTTAATCATTTAAATTATAATTTATATCTTTATGACAATAGACAATAAATTAAGGGAAATCTTTAATTGCACCTCTAATAATCCTTGATGTAAGCAGAATTCCCCCTCTAATATACCTACTGCATATGAAATAAATAACCATACAGAAAATAAAATACTTGATTACTTAAGCATTTTCTACGAAAAAATAAGTAAGGTAAAACTAGCTTGCCTTTTATACTTTATTTACAACTGAAATTTGGCAAAAACCTCAAATATTGGATTTCCCGACAAAAAAAATCCGTATTTATATGAAAAATTCCAATTTACACGCAGAATTATCCAATCCTTTAGCGCAATTTGGGTTAAGGTGGGGCAGTGTGGGTCAAGGTGGGACAGAGTGGGGAATGTGGAACAGGGTAGAGCAAGGTCTGACAGTACATTTTGTAGACACCTAACATTTTGTAAAACAGTTTTGCTGTAAGGATCAATCAGTTCAGCAGTATTGATTTATTTGGTGAATAAATTCTGCGTGCAAGTTAGTAATTTTGGTAGGAAAGACAAGAATTAATAGATATACGATTAAATACATACCATTAATAAATATGTTTATTTTTTCTCACCTAGAATATTGGCGATATAGACCAAGTTATAGCAGAACAAAAACAAAAGGCAAGAACCAAGAACCTGTCTGTTCAACCCTATATTATTCTACAAGGAACCCCACAGGCATGCAGTTCACCTTTAATCATAGTGGATGATGTAAGATACCAGTTTGCAACCATAACAAAAGCTTTTCATACCCTTTTCAAGCTTTATCATACATTTAACGTGAGATATCCCAAACCAGGTGACCATTTATATTTGATCATACAAAGATGCATATATAAAATTGAGACTAAATACGACAATATTGTATCTTACATAAATGATGTTTTGAGTATGTAATTAGGTAAGATACCAGTTTGCAACTATATCAAAAGCTTTTGTTACCCTTTTTAAGCTTTATCATACATTTAACGTGAGATATCCCAAACCAGGCGACCATTTTTGATCATACGAAGATGCATAGATAAAATAGAGACTAAATATGACAATATTGTATCTCACATAGGTGTTATTTGAGTATATAATCAGAAGTCTTTGTGTATTACCTACAAACAAGTTTGTTTACCTATTTAATACTTAGTGTTCTATTGTCGAAATGGATTTAAATTGTAATTATTGTAACCAAATCGTTTGTGACTTTAAGAAATACATTTTTCACTTAGAAACAGTCCATTATATAAATAACTATTTTGTGTGTCCTTTTCAAAGCTGCAAACGGACATACGATAAAAAAAGTCGATTTAAAAGTCACTTAACTATGTGTTACAATACAAATCGCAGTAGTGACAGCATTTCTCATGACAGTAGTAATGATCCGAGTAAGTTTATTTCACCGGAATGTAGTTCATTTCCGAGTACCAATAATAGACACCAATCGCGTCCTTGATCGCCGTCAAAATCGTCAAACGATATTGACTCGGATAATGAGCGTTTTATAAAATCTATAAAAACATTCTTAAACACATTTGTATGCAATTTATATGGGTTTATTGGTTTACCAAGATCTTTAATACAAACTTTGATAGAATTGGTTTATAACTTGCTCAACGAAATTACATCACAAATATATGAAACAATTAAAAACGAACAAGTTGATGCCGAAAAAAGAATTAATGTTGAACAAGAGATGATATTGACATTACCGGACATCTTGAAAGTCTTTTAAATTTTATATTTTATTATGTATTCAAATGGCAATTAAATATCCTATACTATTATGCAAAAGTTTGAAAATTTGTAAGGGTTCTGTACCCAAAGGGTGTTAAAACATATCACTCTCCTTTTTGATGGGGCAGTCATGAAAAAACAGGGCCCTATTACTAAGACTCGCTCTCGCTGTCTGTCCTCAGGCTGCCTCTTATGAACCATGATAAACATTGAAATTTTTACAGATGTTGTTTGTATTTCTGTTGCCGCTATAACAATTAATAGTAAAAAATTAAATAAAATATAAATTTAAGGGGGCTCCCAAACAACAGAAAGCATTCTGAGCATGTTAATATTTCTGTTTTCAGGATAAAACCTTAACAGCTTCTACAGGTGCTTCCACACCAAGTTGTTCGCAAAACACCGATATAGACTCCGATATAGATGACAATGTATTACTAGATATGCTAGCATGTCGACCTCCTTTCCCAGAGTTCGATCTAAGGACTTTGCTGTCCACATCACCTCAGGGCAACAACATACTGAATTATTATAATTCAAACAAATGTTTAACTACAAAACACCGAAACATCCTGACTGATATAATTGCGAGACGTATTTTTAGTATAACTACGAAGGGGGCAGATGAAACAAACGGCCACCGGGGTGGCAAACGCCACCTATTAGTGCCAACGGCCACCCGGGTGCCGTGCCGGGCTCAGAGCCCCCTTCGTAGTGGAAATTCACTTATGAACATACAATTTTAAATAAAATATATTCTTTGCTCTTTTTCAGATTTAAAGACTTATATTAGATGCCAAATGTCTTGGGGGATGTAGATGGCACACACATTGGCATATTCAAACCTCCAATAAATAACATAACGAATACCATAACAGTGTAGGTATATTTCGGATCAGCAAACCGACCGACACAACTGGCAAAGTCATGGACAATTGTCACGCTAGATCGCTCGCTGTTTATTGAACAACTTGGTGTGGAAGCACCTGTAGAAGCTGTTAAGGTTTTATCCTGAAAACAGAAATATTAACATGCTCAGAATGCTTTCTGTTGTTTGGGAGCCCCCTTAAATTTATATTTTATTTAATTTTTTACTATTAATTGTTATAGCGGCAACAGAAATACAAACAACATCTGTAAAAATTTCAATGTTTATCATGGTTCATAAGAGGCAGCCTGAGGACAGACAGACAGCGGAGTCTTAGTAATAGGGCCCTGTTTTTTCATGACTGCCCCATCAAAAAGGAGTGATATGTTTTAACACCCTTTGGGTACAGAACCCTTACAAATTTTCAAACTTTTGCATAATAGTATAGGATATTTAATTGCCATTTGAATACATAATAAAAATATAAAATTTAAAAGACTTTCAAGATGTCCGGTAATGTCAATATCATCTCTTGTTCAACATTAATTCTTTTTTCGGCATCAACTTGTTCGTTTTAATTGTTTCATATATTTGTGATGTAATTTCGTTGAGCAAGTTATAAACCAATTCTATCAAAGTTTGTATTAAAGATCTTGGTAAACCAATAAACCCATATAATTGCATACAAATGTGTTTAAGATGTTTTTATAGATTTTATAAAACGCTCATTATCCGAGTCAATATCGTTTGACGATTTTGACGGCGATCAAGGACGCGATTGGTGTCTATTATTGGTACTCGGAAATGAACTACATTCCGGTGAAATAAACTTACTCGGATCATTACTACTGTCATGAGAAATGCTGTCACTACTGCGATTTGTATTGTAACACATAGTTAAGTGACTTTTAAATCGACTTTTTTTATCGTATGTCCGTTTGCAGCTTTGAAAAGGACACACAAAATAGTTATTTATATAATGGACTGTTTCTAAGTGAAAAATGTATTTCTTAAAGTCACAAACGATTTGGTTACAATAATTACAATTTAAATCCATTTCGACAATAGAACACTAAGTATTAAATAGGTAAACAAACTTGTTTGTAGGTAATACACAAAGACTTCTGATTATATACTCAAAATAACACCTATGTGAGATACAATATTGTCATATTTAGTCTCAATTTTATCTATGCATCTTCGTATGATCAAAAATGGTCGCCTGGTTTGGGATATCTCACGTTAAATGTATGATAAAGCTTAAAAAGGGTAACAAAAGCTTTTGATATAGTTGCAAACTGGTATCTTACCTAATTACATACTCAAAACATCATTTATGTAAGATACAATATTGTCGTATTTAGTCTCAATTTTATATATGCATCTTTGTATGATCAAATATAAATGGTCACCTGGTTTGGGATATCTCACGTTAAATGTATGATAAAGCTTGAAAAGGGTATGAAAAGCTTTTGTTATGGTTGCAAACTGGTATCTTACATCATCCACTATGATTAAAGGTGAACTGCATGCCTGTGGGGTTCCTTGTAGAATAATATAGGGTTGAACAGACAGGTTCTTGGTTCTTGCCTTTTGTTTTTGTTCTGCTATAACTTGGTCTATATCGCCAATATTCTAGGTGAGAAAAAATAAACATATTTATTAATGGTATGTATTTAATCGTATATCTATTAATTCTTGTCTTTCCTACCAAAATTACTAACTTGCACGCAGAATTTATTCACCAAATAAATCAATACTGCTGAACTGATTGATCCTTACAGCAAAACTGTTTTACAAAATGTTAGGTGTCTACAAAATGTACTGTCAGACCTTGCTCTACCCTGTTCCACATTCCCCACTCTGTCCCACCTTGACCCACACTGCCCCACCTTAACCCAAATTGCGCTAAAGGATTGGATAATTCTGCGTGTAAATTGGAATTTTCATATAAATACGGATTTTTTTTGTCGGGAAATCCAATATTTGAGGTTTTTGCCAAATTTCAGTTGTAAATAAAGTATAAAAGGCAAGCTAGTTTTACCTTACTTATTTTTTCGTAGAAAATGCTTAAGTAATCAAGTATTTTATTTTCTGTATGGTTATTTATTTCATATGCAGTAGGTATATTAGAGGGGGAATTCTGCTTACCATCAAGGATTATTAGAGGTGCAATTAAAGATTTCCCTTAATTTATTGTCTATTGTCATAAAGATATAAATTATAATTTAAATGATTAAACTCGT
>JARACY010002826.1:0-38844 GCA_029255725.1 Scrobipalpa atriplicella
CTCAGATGATATTTTGAAAAGATGGAAAATAGGGCTGGAGGAACTCAAATCCAAAGCCACTAATTATTTACTATTTAGCATGTCTTGCTTGTGGTTTTCAAAATTTTGGCGCTTTTCAGTTTAGTAAGTTAACTTAAATACTTATTACATAAATACTTATTATTCATAAGCTCTTGCTAGGTATCTTGTTACATAATTTTTCCTCGATTTCAGATTTGAATAAACTAAGTCACATTTCAAATCAGACAATTCGTTTAAAAATAAGATCTGACAGACGGAGCTGATAGACAATATAAAGATTCCGTTTTCGCAAAGGAAACAAAGGGCGAGTGAGTTGTAAAAAGTGTAGAAGAAAGGAAGGTTGGAAAACGTAGAGGCACGGGCTATTATGGTTGGCGGGGCGGGCAGTCGGGCGACTCTGTGTCCGATCGTGCGTGAACCAAACGCGCTCGTCTGTGCGCGCCCCGCAGCCGCGCCTTTGCTATCAGCTCGTTTTTTCACAAAAAGGAAGTTAAAGATTTTGAGGTAAGTAGTTTATCTATTTACCATTAATAGTATCAAGTTAGTCAAGTTCGCAAGATGCTTAATAAGCGCAAGGCGCTTATACACAAAACAAACTGCTATAAATTATTAAGTATTTCTTACGTAAAGCTTCATCTCTGCTTGCATAAGTTTTCACGGAAAGAGCTGCCATTCCCATAAAAACATTGGGTATAAATTGTTAGATAAGTACAATTAATTAAGTATTATGCCTGCTAAAAGTCTTTTTGCTTTGACGGTATTTATAGGTAGGTAGATATTATCGTCAAGTGTTAAATAAAACGTAAATTTTTAGGTCTTTGTAAAAAGTTACTTTCATGTTGTTGTATATTGAAACAAAGTAAACCCATTAAAATAGAAGCGTGCTTCTGACACTTTTCCCTCTTTAGTGTTAATGGAAGCTTTCAATTTTTAACAGTCACATAGTTTTATAAATTATTTTCAATATTGAAATTGCTTGATAAACTGGGACTGCTTTCGCTATTTTTCAAGAATATTCAGATTTTTAGTACCTAATAAATATGAACAATATATTAAGTAGGTATACCTACCTATAGAATTCAGGTCAAGAAAATCATTTTACTCTGCAGATCATGTCTTGAAGACAGAGCTTTCATACTTTTCCCTATAAAACGCAGTTCTAAGTAAAGATATTTATAAGAGAGCGGTTTATTATTTAATGAAACGAATATAGATAAAAAATGGCTGGTAGACGGAAGAGGAAACGCAAGGCTTGCATGGTTGAGCGAGCACCTTGCCCCAACGAGATAATGTCTATTCGGGCATGTATTTCTAATGGAGTAGGCAGAGCATCAGCGGTATATTAAAAACCATTTCTACCACGGCTGACAAATTGCTTCAGGTAATTTTAGAAAAACGTGTGTATTGCTGTAGTAAAAGTTTGCCATCTTAAGAGCCCGAAAGTTCTCGAATTTCTTTATTGACTCAATCAATATGCCCGGGAAGAAAAGGCACTGGTACATTCTATGTTTTTTTTACAAGATATGGCTGGCAGGAGGAAGAGGAAACGCAAGGCGTGCACGGTTGAGTGAGCACCTTGCCCCAACGAGATAATGTCTATTCGGGCCTTCCCCTCGACTCGGGTCTTCCCCGGCCCTCGGTGATTGCTGGCTTTCACCGCTTTTATATTTAAGCTGTTTGATGTGGGGACTTTTCTAGATTGGAAATTATTATACCTTTTGAAGCTTCCACGTACTGTAGGTAATCTAAAGCTGTGCTTCTTGGGAAAATCATCTGTTCTGCATCTACACAGAGTTGTTGATTTACCTTTTAAATGTTTGCGCGAATTTATAGATCGATAGAAAAAAAGAGATACATAGAAAATATACCTAATTAAAATTTAACCAGGCATTATAAAAAATAAATACGGGACGTAAAATAACCAAAAAGTCAACCGCCGCTTTCAGTGCCGCAGTGCGACGCAACGTGTCATTAACATTTATTGGTATTTTCAGGACGTTTACAGTGTTTTTATTATTTTCCGATGTTCTATTATTTGAGGCAACATAATATAAACACTTAAACCAACGCAAACAGTTGTCAATTTTTTTTGAGGTAATTAGCCAAGTACCTAGCTTGCTGCGTTCCGTCATGCCAGTTTAAACCTCGCGCAAAATAACAATAAGTACAGTACTTAAAAAATAAAATTGTATTATACGATACAACAAGTCCTTTTGTAGAAACTTTCAAGTAACACCACAGGAACAATTTTGGTCCAAATTTACTTATTTATAAGCTTGAGTATTACTATATTTAAGGCGAAATAACTTGTTACTTCACTACAAAGAGTACCTTGAGCGCTTTACATAATTTTACAAATTTCCATAACTTGGAGGTTACTTCTATTCCGTGTTGCGGGGGTTTTCTTGGCGGTAGTAAATTTTCTTTTTTATTCGTATTTTGTTTTAAATTCACTTGAAAAGTTGAGGAGGAACACTTTATTAAAAGTGATTGATAAAGAATCTTACTCCAAACGGTCTACACTGGATATTGGATTCACAGGTTTACCTGTAGCATCCTAGTAGATAAGTCCAGTTGAATGATTCTATTTAAGCGGTAGTAGACTCTCGCTGGGGACCATCTGCCTTGCGACTATCGGTCCACTAGGGTTTAGCGCCAAACAGCTTGCTGTTAGGTGTTCCCAGGGCGGTGGGGCGGCGTGAGGGAATGTCAGTGCCATTGAAGCTTTTGGATGAGTTTGATCCATTGTCGACTCTATCTCGGTCCGCTCTACCTATAGTCAAAATCGAACCCAAGTGAATAAATACGCGTATGTTTGTTAAATACAGCAATTACGAACAAAGTCAAGCAGTTTACCATCCGCAATATTTCAACTTCAATGCTACAACAGGGCTTGTAGAGGATAGCTCCCATTTCTCCTGTTTTCGCTAATTGCCTAGACGTGTCTCGTCCTCGCTTGCGCCACAATTTACTACCAACCTTATCTAAATGTCCCCACTTTGTTAAACAACAAATAACGTCCTTCTGGTTAGATACAGCCAGCTTCTTTGCAATCTGTGTTTACTAGGTTTTCTTGAAGCTTAGTCTAGAAGAACTGAACTCACTGAAAACCCTAAAAACCACTGAATTTCCTATAAAAATACAGCAAGTTTTCCTGCTGTAACTTATTTAAGTTTCGTTGACTAAGCAACCGCTATCAGTTTACGGGAAGCTGTTCTTTACACCCCATATAAAGTTGCGAACCAAATGGACTCATGGCATGTGCTGCCTAATGTAGTATTGTTAAAAAAAAAATCTAGCAAGATTGTCATCGACTGTAGGAGTTTGATCTCATTCCATCTCACTTCTTTACAATTCGAGACTGGACCAAGTCAAAAAGGGGGGATAATTTACTTAGGTAAATAATTTATACATCGACCCTTAACAATGTCTGGTATACATTATACATCTTGGAGGTCTTATAAATTATTCATAGATTGGCTACCTACCAATTTGATCTGCGTCTATTATGATGGCGGCTCAATATACATACTTACTTACTATAGCACCATGCATGTTTTTTATTAATCCTAGTCCAGTTTGAAATCTCATTACATGAATGCTTAAATTATATTGGACACGATTATTACACAGGACCTAATATTGTTACAAAAAACTTATTACCTACAGTTTTTACGTGTTTACATTCTTTTTATCAAAGCTTTCATTGAGTCTTAAATAAACAAATAGTTAGTCACAGACTTATATTGGTGTAGACTATGAACTACTTTCCGAATTTTCCGGTCGTCTTTGTGTAAAAGTTGCGGAAGTCCAATAGGTTGCACCGGAGAGTTGCGAAGTTGCCACAGAGCGAACAGGTGGTGGAGCCAGCCAGATAATCCACACTTTAATCCTGTACCTTCAAAGACATTTAATAAAGTATTCGACAGATGTGAAAAAGGTGACGGTCTTTAATATTAAACAATACCAAGAGCGGTAAACCAGCAAACCAATAAAACAGCTTTAGGTATGTAATTAGCTTTTTCAGGCTTACTACGGCAAACGTTATTGAAACTTGAATTTTTATTTGGGTGATGGGCTGATAGCTAACAACCTGCAACAGTATTATCATAGTTTTTTCAATTTCCCTCAGAATTAATTTTTCTGTTTTTCATGTCGTCTTTGTGTAAAAGTTGCGGAAGTCCAATAGGTTGCACCGGAGAGTTGCGAAGTTGCCACAAAGCGAACAGGTGGTGGAGCCAGATAATATAGACTTTAATCCCGTACCTTCAAAGACAGTATTCGACACAATGTGGAAAAATCTTAAATTTTACTTTAAATAATCAATACCAACAAATCCCAAACCTTCAACTTAAAACAGATTTGGGATAAAGTATTCGACAGATGTGGAAAAATCTTAAATTTTACTTTAAATAATCAATAGTCAACAGCCTGTCATGGGTTTTTTATACATTCCCCTCAAAATTAAGTAAATTTACAGATTTTTTAAGATCGTCTTTGTTGAAAATTAGAAGAATACTCGTGTCTTCAAAGACAGACTGACAATATAGCATACAGGGTCTTTTCTTAAATTGTGACAAAAGTCTTTCTTAAGTGACATTTATAAATAAGCGTTTCTTGTTTCTTTCTTCGACTGTACAACTCCCATCAAAATAAGAAAAACGGCTCATTTTCAGTTAAATAGACAATCCAGCGTTTTCGTTTTCAAAAAGAAAGATGTTTGGGACAATAGGTGGGGTGAACCGTGGATCCGACAGGCGGCGGCGGAGGGGCGCGCAGACGAGAAAGCTTGGTTCACGCACAAACGGTCAATGATCTTACCGACTATCCGCCCCGTCAACTAGTTGCCTAGACGGTTTTACAATTATTTTTTGGCGAAACACATCGGCAGCAAATAGATTCCTTTATTTTTTGTTATGATTTCTTTTTCATGAAAACTAGCTGATCTAGACAAGAACTGCAAACGCTTAATGCACAAAATCTGCTGAAATAGCAAGTGGGTGGATCACTAAGTATAGGATAGAAAGCGCGCCGAACTAAAATCCACGTAAAATCGACTGTTCGGTCGGCTCTGCGGAATTGGTGCGCCGAAGGTTCCGCGCTGCGGAACATTATGCAGGTGTGCTGCTAACCTTACACTTGGCAAAGGCCCGCGTGCTACTGATAGGATAGCAGCTCTGAAAGGACAGAAAATAAAATAAATAAACAATAGGTAGGTAATAATAATAAATATTTGAAAGCTTCCATTTCACGCTTCACTGATTCGTTGCATTGTAAAGAGTCATTCGAATTCATAACACGGACAGTTTAAATTTCCCGCTATTGTGATTCTTGATATGAAATGTTGAATATCACAGAATGACCACAGACTTAATATTGCAGTAGATGACATTAAAATTTATCTCTTCAAAGTGGTTACGGTTTGAAATAGCAGCAGACTAGTCACGTAAGGTTGAAAGGCAGCGTCTGTTTGTAACTGTTTTCGTACGAAGTGTGAACAGAAATTATTTAACTATTACCGTAAGAATAAAACAGATCAACCAGGCTGTACTTAAAACTCCGCTAATTGAAACTTGTGGTATCTGGTTTAAATTAAGTCTGTGACTCGAACGGTTTAAATTTTCCGCCTTTGTATATTTGATATGAAATGTTGAATACCAATCACGCGATTTCCGTGAATCATGAGAATGGAATAATTGAAGCAGTAATGCATCCAGTAGGTATTATCATAAATATCCTGTCAACGCCATAGATTTCAGATTTTATTATAAGCTAATTTTGTGCCCGTTTGTATTCTTCTTAGCGAGTGGATTTTCCAGTCGAACAACGACCCGTATTGTATTGAAAATTGATGGAAAACATATCGTGGATTTGGAATTAAATATTTTCTGGAAAATGGTGCACTCACAAAATGTTAATTTGCGTATGTACTGTGGGAAAAAATCATACATGCTTTCCAACCTTGACAAAAGGAACGGAAAATGTAAAGAAAGATTTTACGAAATATTACTCGTAACTAAAATATTTCTGGACAAATCACCATACTTTTGAGAATATATACATACATACATATAATCACGCCTTTATACCTAATGGGGTAGGCAGAGCGTAAACGATCTAAACAAAGGTCGTTCCGCCACGTCTGACAAGTTTTGAGGGTTATTCCAGATAGATCTGTAGGTATATTGCTATTAGTGACAGGTTGTCAGCCCATCGCCTAAATTACAATACAGAAACCCTCAAATCCCTTAGCTGACTTTTACAGCATGCCCGGGAGGAGATGCAGCTGGCACATTCTATGTTTTTCTATCACTCCCAGTTCAGCATGGAAGTAATATTGAGAATATAAGAGTTCGTTTTAGGTATTTCGGGTTTATGAAACTTTATTTTAGGATTTGAACCCACTACTTGTACAGCAAGCATGATCTGATCACTACCTATCTCTATCCACTGTGCTATCAAGCAGATCCTTCTTCGTCTTCCAAGACGCCTTTCACTACACATACAAGAAGTAAACAAGTGATGTGACTATGTCTCATAATTTTTAATATTCTCTGGCAACTGAACTTGAACGTCTTCAAAGGATTTTGAGTAATAACTTGGAATTCATAAGCTTTTTATTGCTACACAGAAAAGTAATTACTTCTCGGAATTGAATTTGCTTAAGCGCCAAACCAATATCGCGGCACAGTTACTTTTCCATCTAGAGCTTTTAATTTCACCTGCTTTTGATCCCCTTCTGAAGATTGGCAGACCCTTTTTATCACAACCTTACTTGGTTTAAAGGTCACATTCGTGACCTTGAGTCTTTGAAAATGTTTGTATTGTTATATTGTATTCTTTTTAATAAGTCACAGTTATAGATGGTTACGATATATAATACCTTTTGTTTGTATAATACTTAGATTACATTTGTATTTTTTAACGCTCTTATTTTTACAATATGGATTGACAGCTGTAAAATTTGACCATATTCTTTCTATAGCTGTCAAATTTGTGTGACTCTAGTAAGCAGCGTATCTACGATCTTTGATTCGAGAGACCCAAGGCTCAATCTACTGGATTACAGAGGTAGCTTACTTAAAAAACTCCAATGATTTAATTTAGCAGGACATTTCTCAAAGATCAACTTAGAATTATTTTAAAATTGTACTTTAATAGATTGTTTTCAAAACCAACATCCGCGCCGCTGCAAAGTTCAAATATGGAAACATTAAATAATTCATAATATTAAACGTCTTTGAAGCACCGACATCTTGAGCTTTGCCCTGACATCTCATTTTCGTTATTCCGAGTAAGGTATAAGTGCGAAATGGGTATTCATAAATCATTTATAGGCTTACTTGCTCCTATAATTTATGTCGGACATACAAAAGGGTCGACACATAAATTATGTAGTGAGCTAACTGTGCTGGTTGTGGTTTCCTTTCTAGTTTGTAATGGGGTGTATCATTTAAGGGGACTGTTAAAGGAGGCTCTTCATGCTGACATAAAACATTCTATGGTGTTCAAGGTCGCGAAGCAAATCAATTGAATGGTTAGTCTTCTTAATTTTATCACCTTAATGTAAAAAGAAGTAAGTCAAAATTATCATTTTGTAGGTTATTACTTCAAAATAATACAAGTTTGATTTTAGAATTGAGAGTTCAGCATCTTTCGTCAAAAATTCAATCTGTCTCGACACGACTGAAATCTGACGACTATCTGAAATCACCCTCAACTATTCTCCATTTTGACGGAAATAAATGCTCCATCTATCTATTTATCCCGTAACGGAAACAGGCGTGTGTGCCAAGCCGAACTATATCCCGGTGCGCTGAGCTCAGCTCAGAGAGACGATGTCGCGCGAAATGTCGGAAAGTAAACTAAAATCCGACACGTATGCCTCTTCATGTTGGGATTAAGCGCATTATTCAGCTGAACAGGTAACAGGTGGCCAGCGGGATTAACTTAAAACCGGATATGTATGGATTATGTTTGGTAGCACAGGGATCATTTTGATAATTAAAACTGAGAACAACTGGACAAATTTCAAGCATTCTGGCACTAATAGAGAGGCGGTCTAATACAGTAGGCAGTTTAAAAATTATAACACCAGCCCCCGTAGCGTATCTATATGTCAAATTTCCATACAATTTGACAGATAGATGTTAAAAAAGTCTACCGCATGCTATATACAGGGGCAGGATTTATCGGGTCGTTCTTTTACTTTTCACTCAATAAAAGAAAACTACCTACTAATATAAAGCTATTAAATTTTATCCAAAATTAACATGGGTAACTACTTATTTACTGCGGGCAAATATCTTATTCCCACGAGAAAGCTCATTAAGCCGTGAGTAAAACCCCGGTTTGAAAAGCTACTAGCTTAGTAACTTTGTTAGTTTATTTTATAAAAATGCAACCTACTTAGTAAGTCCGGGAAGCTTCGCGCGCAACATGATTTGTGAGAGACGTCTACCGTTTCTCCCATTTTCGCTAATTACCAAGACGTGGCGTCCCTACCATAATTTAGAAGCATCTTATCTAAATGTCTGCACTACTTATTTATGTTTAAAAATAAATTAAGTCTGCTTTAATGAATTAAACATGAAACAGTCTGAGTTTCTTATTATTCTTGTGAAGAAAGAAACGGTTAATTTAAAAAAAAAAAACTATTTTATTCTAGGTAGATAGTGCCGGTTGTCAGTCAGGAATCACTTTGGTGTCGAAATATAAAGATTTCGATTGTTAACAAGTTATTTATTTAATGAGAATAATTTGTTGTTCGAGCAAAGTCAGTAATTTCACAACAGTTTATTTTGCGCGAATTTATCAGTGTGTATCAGCGTAATATAAATCAGCGTTGGGGTTCGTCATCCTAATTGGAATGTATAAACTGGAATCAGACTGGAGTCTCCGGTAAATTTTAATGATATGTAGCGTCGCACTGCGGTCGCCGGCGGTCTGGAGCGGCCGTAATGTGTAGGACAGAAGCTTAAGTACTTGCACTGCTGATAAAGCGTTTAAAAAGCTTGCAAAAAATAAATACTTGCGGAGTTGGCAGAGCGTCTACGGCGTAGGTAATCGCAGAAAAATCAAGGGTATATCAGATTGTGATGTTGTGTTTTCTGTAGTATCCGGTAGTCAATCTATCACCAAAATTGCAATATAACAAATTTCTCGGATTTCTGTACATTCGATATGAGAAGGAGCTGGTACATTCTATGAGATTTTGCTCCCAAGCTTCCAACCCAGCTTCAAATAAAACAAATTAGTAGGTACTTGGCAGATTTCTCTTTTGTTTTCTGAAGTTAAACAAAAGAGAAAATCTGCCAAGTACCTATAATTTGTTTTATTTGAAGCTGGGTTGGTACCATTGTTTGTATGTATATTTTGCTTCGGTATTTGTATTCCTTTAGAAAGTAGATGTTCCGACGTCGTTATTTCAGGATTATGTTTTTTTTTAGTTTCGTTGAACCGATAGAAATATCTAATGATGTTTATTGTAAAAGGCAAACTAAAGCTTAAGCTCTCGAGTACCTTCATCAACTGAAATACCTACCTATATTTTCTTGGTAGGATATTTAGAAATTACTTATTTGCAAAGTTAGGTGCCTAGATCAAATCGCGTTCCAATTGCCGCTGAATTATCTAGTGCATGCGTAATATAAATATTTAATTTAAAAGATTCCTGTCTAAAACAGGTTATGCTAATTACAGTTCTATTTGGAAGACGGTCAAAGGACAGTGACTTTAGATAGCAATTTAAATTCGCGTTTATTAAAATTTACAATACGTAAAACGTACCTAAGTACTCGGTGTGTACGGCTTATAATATCCTTAGCCTAAACTCGGCTTGAACTCTAGTGTAGACAAAACATTAAAATCTAAAGCACATCTAAAGTGCGGTGAGTCGGCGAGTGCTGTCGACAAAAAGCCCGTGTGTTGACGCGAAACTTTCAACTGCGGTGGCCGTCACTGGCCGGCCTACTACACATGCATGTGGCGTAGGATGATCTTCGCGAAAAACCTAGGGATTTTGCGAAAAACCTAATGACTGAAATAAGAACGCTGTTTGGTCGGTTAGCGCACCCAAAACAGAGCTCCTCTGATTGCTTGACGTTTTAAATGTCAATCATAAACGCAAGTTATTGAACCAATCAGAATAAGATTCAATCAGTATGTTAAAATCTAGCCAATCAGAAATAAGGATATCAAATGTTACTAGAACGACGAGTTTTTCGCAAAAATCCTGACTTTTTCCAGTAAGAATTAACAATGTTTTCACCATTGTCACAGAATAATAACTTAAATATCCGTGTTTTCAAAATCCTAGGATTTTCGCGAAGATTCGAATTGTCAAATCATCCTACGACACATGCATGCCTACTAAACTCTGCCGTTTACTGACCACCAATTTAGGCAAACTGTCCAGCGTACTAGCCCGATATTAGATATTCAGTTTGCTAAATAAACTTGAATTTCAAACTATTCATTATACGTCGAATAAATTCAAACGCATATTCAAAATTCAAACATATCCGGTAATTAGGAAACCTAAACATTGATCTTACATTATTTACCAACGCGTAGGCTCATTACGTAGTTCGCTGACAACTATTTGCTATTCACGCCGTACGAATTATACTGATTTAGTGTGTTGTGTATATGTAAATACGTGTATATGATAAGCAAGCGGGATGGTAACAAGTCCCGGCTTTCCGCACACCGCACTGCGACGCAACATGACATTAAAATTTACCAAAACCACTGCCTGCTGCGAACGAAACAATCCACGTACGTACGCGTACAAACCTATTTACATACAGCTTCGTTCGTGACGTCAGCTCGCAGCTCTGCTTTACTGGAAAGGCTTAAAATATATAGAGCACAGTTTCATTAAAACAGAGATTCCGGTTTAATTTCATTGTCACGCTTTGAAGATCTATGACGACTTCGATGGTGAGGTTGTTAAAAGTTGTTTTCTGGAAGTGTTGGCACTGTTGGATCGGATATATTTTTTTTTTTTTCGTTAGCCGACTTGGCGGAGTGCAAAGTCTTTTCAACCGCGTAATTTGGAGCGGAACTTGAGCGAATGGGTGCGGAGTGGCGACCGGAGAGTTGCTCGGGACGGCAGCTGGTTTATCAAGGGTTTGGTATATTGCCGGAGGCGTTACATTGCTGGCCCTGCGCTTGATATTTTTAACTTGTTCAGATAAGACTCGTCGATGTAACTCAAAAAGATTTTTCCTTACCACGCCTCTGACTCAGTGTGCCAGCACCATAAAAGGCACACGGACTCAACAATGAGCTCATTCGATTTTCCGCTGTATTCATTTCAGCTTTTCGCGTGATAATTTCGTTTATCATCTTTTTCCACCCTTTTGTTCGATGATTGGTCATTTCAAAAGTTTTAAAAACGGACTGAATTCATTATGACTCTCTTGATTGCTTTATTAATATTTTGATAACCAGATTTTCTCTTCAGGATTCAGATTTTCAGTATGTGTGGTACCATTAATTCAACTATTAAAGTAGCTCGTATATATGTTTGAAAAACAATAGAGAGGTATTCACCAACATTCCGCCCCTAAGTGAACTTGAATGGCTAAATCCAACAGTTGGATCGTGAATACGGCTCTTATTACGAATTTCATTTCTTTCGGTTACATTTCCCGCAATGTAATATTTATAGTTCACTTAAGTCGTTTTATTGTTAGTGGTACACAATAAACTTGAACTGGGAAGGGTCGCGGCGTTCTAACTTTCGCCATTGTGCGTATTAACCGGCCGCTTTGAGATTGTACCTTCTTGTGTTGTCCGCTGATTGAAATGCTCGACTGATCACCTGAGTGAGGTGCTTTTGATTTCTTAAGATGTTTACGTGTAGTTCAAAACTTCAAAGCCAATATTATTACCGCTTTTGGAAGTTTGAAAATTATCGGCAATAGTTAGATGTAGATAGAGGCTTTAAAACAACTAAACCTGAAGCTACTGTAATCTCTTCCGTAAAAATTCAAATACCCAAAACCCTGTTCTCATCATGTCCACAACGCTATTGACTGGTTTTGCAGCAGAGAGGTGCATTTTACCACTGTAAAGTTTTTTAAAATTAAGAATGGACAAACCATTTGTCCGCCATCTCTCCTGATGAAAAGTGACGATGCAGACGCAGATAGAGCATGTTTGCCTAGATAATGCCAATTCATTCTTGCCTTGTCAAGACCCAGGTATCTCGTTGTAGATATTTAATTAATTCTTTTTATCCTTGTCTACAGAAATGATGACGTGCCGACTGGGGCCGCGGCGTCTCGGCGGCTCCCGCGGCTCGCTGCAAGCCGGCACCGCCTGCTCCGCCGCCAGCGAGCTCGACCTGTCGTCGCGCTCGCGTCGCTCCAAGGCGCGGTGAGTACAGTGACGTCACTGCTGATGACGTGCCGATTCGGGCCGCGGCGTCTCGGCGGCTTCCACGGCTCGCTGAGAGCTGGCACCGCCTGCTCCGCCGCCAGCGAGCTCGACCTGTCCTCGCGCTCGCGTCGCTCGAAGAGTTGAGTGCTAGCACAGCAACTTTATGGTAACGTTTACAGCAACTGCGGGTGACACAATAAGATAATGCCGGTAGTACGTATACCTATCACAGCACAGCATGGTTATATGCAGTTTTGTTTTTGCATAGCTCTTATACTTGCACACCATGGCGGCTTACCACTCTACTTCTGTTTGGACTCGAGCCTTCTTTAATTAGGTACTGGTGAAGATGAAAGGCTGTTGCAACGGTGGCTTATAACCCGTTGTATTTTCAATGCAAAGTATTTTAATTTAGAAAAAATATAGAATTTTAAGAAAACTTTAAGCTTTAGGTGTTTTGTTCCTAAATAGAAATAAAATTATTAGATTCAAAATCTGGACACAATATTAGAACGTTTATTTTATGATAAAACTCAAAATCTTGCTCCACTTGCTCTCATTTCTCAGAAAAGGTCGTCTGCAAACATTTCTTTCGCGTTTAATTTTAGACGAATTTACCTTACCTCTGAGAGAGCGAGTTCGGTCTTTGAACTAGCATGGAGCACACACAGCGTTCTCAGCGCTTGATAGTTGTGCTTTGTGACGTCAGAGTGACGTAAGCATACCCGTAGTTAGGTAGGCATGTACATAGCCAAGAAAATCGTGCTCCTGACGTCATAGCAAGCTACAACTATATACCTACTTAAAATATAAATATGGAGCAATTTGCTATATTTTAGTTTCCAAACATTAGAATGGTCTAGATCACGTCATCTACATCTAGATTCCTTATCAATTTACCGTATCATTATTAATTTAGGATGCTTATGTTGACTTGACAGCAACTGTTGGGATCAAAGAGTTTGTACCTATGATGACAGTTCTTTATAATACTTAGTTCATTGATACAAAATATAAAGAAGTAGATTAGATTAGATTTATTTATTTCATATTATCAATTTCAAAATTACATTGCAATAATAATTAAGATGTCCAAGAATAACATGATCGTCAAAAATAAGATAATTGACTATCTATGCTTTCTAAAACACGATTAGTAGTAGATATTTCTAGTTTCTAGCGAATCAGCGAGAACATTTCCGTTGTATAATATGTGACGGAAAACGTTTCTCCACATTAGGCGATATTTTGTTGTTCTTGTGGAATTTTTCCGACGGCTTGTACCGATAAAGGTCCGTTGTACGCCCCGACGGACAGAGATAGATGGGCCAGCGAGGGTCGTAACTGCGAATCGCTAATAAAACTTTTTATTTTCCCAAATTGGTATTGACAGCTCAAGCGGTTCTTTCTTTTATCGATTTGGTTTTTCGAGTCGACGTACGAGTACGACTCGACAATCCCAGGTGAGGTTTTAATTGCAAACGCCTCTTACATCTATTGTGTAGCGACCACTATCAAAGACTGCGACTATGCCAACAGAATCTTTGTCTTACAGACGAGTGGTTCAGCCTGCATTGTCCTACCCAAACTGGGAAAAATCTCACTAAGTGATAAATTGACAAATATTGACTTTGTATTCTACTAGTAAAAATCTAACCCACGATCAGAACAGGAGCCCACTAGACGACGGAGAGGGATGGAGGCAGTTATTCTTCCCTAATAAAACTTTTCCCAAATTGGTATTGACAGCTCAAGCGGTCGCATTGAAGATGTCTTCGGAATTGGAAACTTATCTGGAATGTTGGACAGTTATAAGCCGGATACAATGCTCGTAAATTAAAGTGGCCCGTTTAATATTCTACTAGGGAGGAAAAGGGAAGATTTGTTACGTTACGAAGACGTTGACTGTAAAAATTGGTTAAAGAAATAGTAGTTTTTTTAGAATCTGAAAATATTAAAAATATAGAAGCACTTTGCAAAGTGCTTTCAAAGTAAAATAGGGTAAGTAAAATATGGGTGCAATTAAATAAAAGTCTCTGTATTTACATCCCACGAGTGCAAGTGAGTCAAATCAGTCCAGCTAAGCTATCCTTATAGTTCGAACCAATTAATTTGACTGAAAATTACACGATCCGCACATTAAACATCCAACCTAATGCCAAAATTGCTTAAGTGTACGAACATTAGGCCGCAGGTACGTTGACCCAATGAGTGAAATAACTCATACTTTTTGTTTTCAAACAAAACATTCTGTTTTTCATCCTATTTCGTCAAAACTAAATAAAAATGTCGCTCTATGTTACCTGTCACATGAAAGTTTGCTAATGGATTGAGTTTCACCGAGAGCGGCACATTGAAAACCGGTTGTCGTCGGTTTATACACACGGGACGGGACTCAAAATAGTCCGGCTGTCGTCACGGCAACCGTGGTAGCCGAGACTTTTTCCCGTGAGGATGGCTACGGCGAAATACTTATGTTTGAAAAGAATTTATTTACGTTTAGTTTGTTGGCTGCGTCATTCATTATGCATACACATCTTATCCAGATTAAAAAGGTTCATAAAATAAATAAATAAATAGAGAATTAACTTTTTTATCGAAATCACTGGCAGCGTTTGCCTTGCCTTTTGCCCGCCGGCAAAATCTGTGTAAATCAAGTTTCAAATGCAGTTAAATAATGTAGATTATGAATAAATTTTAAACTACAGTAAACATAATTAGGTATGATTAAAAAGCGCTTGCAATGTTCAAAGTATATTTTCTACTCTATTCTCAACTTAACTGAATATTGGACTCGTGTGTTGGGCGAAACTTTAACAGTTAAAGTCAGTGAATGGAATAATTTTTCGTATTCTATTTACTGGAGAATTGAAGTAAAAGTTTGGTATTGAACGTGGAAACTTTATCTGCGGGGTATTGCACCCTTCATGTGCACTACTTTAGTTTTAAGTTCAACGCGTATAGTGCCAGCGAATGACTTTGGTTTTCATTTGTTGCTTATTGTTACTGTAGTTATACTAAGTATCGTATGGTTGCGATACTTACTAGACAAGTTAGTAAAAAAAAAAATGTATTTATATTTTCGCAGAATTTAAACAAATAATGATAATGCAACAAACAATATTAAAAATGTGCCTACTTCAAAAAGGCGTATCGATCGTAATGGTTTAATTAAACATCACAAAAACACATTTCTATATCATTCCAGCGAATAAAACGTCAATGTTAAGGATAAAATCCAATACAAATCAGGTGCAGATTAATCGGCATTTCATCATAATGAGTTAAATATTGAATATCTATGAATGCGCGTTGAGTTTTACAAAGCACAAACTTGGAATAGTTTTCTAAAGCAACTTGCTGATGTAAATTATCAAACTTTAGCTCATACTGGCGCTGCTCTGCTCGGTACATTCTATATTCTTTGACTACTCGAGAAGTTTAAGATACAACAAGCGTAACTTGTAGCTCATTAGAGATAAACTTTGGCAGTGTTAGAACTTGTCATACATTCCTCGCGTGAGGCTGGGTTAGAATAACATTACACCACCTTCTTCATGAATTCTTTCAGGGAGTATGTAGCTGCGTTCCCTGTGAATCTTGTACTGCGTTGGCCAATCTGCCTACTAAAAGTGGAAAGTGTGGCAAATACCCCACCCCCCATTCCCCCCGCCAGAGGAACTGCGAGTCTCATGCAGTAGACGTTTATCCGTAATTCATCTCATATTGATTACAACTTGAAGCATTTACTACGACTCGTAGCTGGTGGTTACGGCGTAGCAAACTCTACGTGGCTGTTCTTTATAAAAAAAAAAATCTATAACAGCTATACGTTTCAGCTATTACAAAATAGCTCGAAATTTAGACTGATGAAAGGATATTTTAATTTATAAACTTAAAGCTTATAAATCAATGTAACAAATTTTAATTTAAAAAATCAGAAGGGCTAACAAGTAAAACGGTTTTAAAATAAAAAAAAATAGAAAAAAATATTGAACAATGTACCCAAAAAAATCCTAATATTTCAGCCTTCACAATAGCTGCAAACTTCAATGTTTTTGAAACTGAATATTGTTTCATTCCCAATCAATAAAAAAAATAGTATGTGTTTTAGCCAGCACCGCGATTTTAGCGCTCAAAAACTTGCCATCTTTCTATTTTATCCAGTACTGCCGGGGGTACAATAAAATTGTTAACTTTTGTGCTTTGACGGCTTATGTTCTAAAACTAGGGTTTGTTTTCAAACTACACTAACAATATGGTTTTGAATTTTATTTAAAATAGTACAGTAATAAATATACACCTCCATAGTTTTGCGAATACCATTTCTGTAAATTATGAACATTATGATCCCCTTCTTAGAGAGTCTTGAGGCGGGAGATAAAGTAAAAACTGGTTGAAAAGGCTGAGAAGGCGGGATAACAGTTAATGGGCTGGTAACATGTCGCTGCAGCAATAATCTATCCTAACTAAAATGACTTTCATGTTAGACCAGGCAAAAACGGCTTCTAATAAGCCGCTGATGCCAAGCCTACTCTGTAAAGGATATGTCGCAGGGATTTAGTCAAAGACGTTATATTATAATTTCACTAGTGAAATTATAAACTATCGGTAGGTTAGGTTAGGTTAGATTATAAATTTCCTAAGATAAATTATAATATAACGTCTTTGACTAAATCCCTGCGACAGATACAAGATTGTTTTACCTATAGTAGCTACTTACTTTTTTAGTAACTTGTATGAATAATCCTGGCTAAAAGCGTTGTGCATCGTGGCGTGTAATGCGAGGCGTGAAAGCCTCCCCCCGACCCATGCCGCACCCCCGCGCCTCGCATGATCGCGCTATCTTCACCAATCATGTCAAATTGTACCCGTTACTTGATATTCATAAGCGAAACAGTATTTTCTTTTCAATACTAGTTTTATTTTACACATATTTTTTTATTTGAATTTTAATAAGTGGCAAGGGAGGTTAATTAATATTAATCTGCTTAGCTTTATTTAATCCATTCATTCAACCTGAAAAGCTTATCAAAATTATGCATCAAATTGTTCCAATATCAAATAGTAGCCGTCATGTAATATAACGACTAAAATACATAGAAATTATGCTATTATAATGGCAGACAAAGCGTAAAATCAAAGATTATTCTCTTTCAAATTATTCTGAAAGTCATTTGAATGATTTTAATTTATCTCCAGCAGCTGGCAATCTGGCATCCAGTGTATATACCTTATGCTAAAACCGTCTGCTAAAACTGCGAACGTAGCTCCGCAAAACCACTATGATATCTCCAACACCCGCAATATTAATCATCAGACGCTGTGCATTGACGCGTATATAGGGTCACGCCTCGGGGCGGCGAAACGCTTCTCCCCATGAACACGCAACCTATAAATAACACTCTATATCTTAGCTATATCCACTCTAACTAGGATCTGTTAAACCGCCATCGCGATAAAGGAGATATATCGTGATCGTAATACTTCTACCCCCGTGTGACTATGTGTGTGAGAGAGATTGTAGGTTCTTTTTTAGAAAATTAACATAGTTAATAATTCATAGAGTTAATTCAATATGAAATATTTCTTTAATGAGTTGTCGGTACGTCTGTCAAATTTTCAAGGGCGTGATGACGTGCCTTTATACCTATATATTCAATGACACTGAAATCGCCGATGATTATAAAGGTGATTTAAAAAATAAGATATGATTATTATCTTTTATCTCTATCACTTCCAGCCAGCGTAGCATGCATCCATGATAACCATTTTACCACCACATCTATCTGTCAAATTGTATGGGAGTTTGACAGATAGATGATGTCGAATTATATGGAAGTTTGATAGATATATGATGTCAAATTGTATGTCAGATAGATGTAATATATTCGTAATCGCGTGGCGTGGCGGCATAAACGAACATAAAGTAACATTATACTTATCAAGCATAGAGTCAATCCAAATAATGTCTTTTCTGTCCCAGTCTGTTTTTCGATGAGACACAGTTTAAAAATAAAAGAGTTAGCAAAGTCTGCAAACTATAAGTAATTATTTACTTCACTAACATGGTCACACTACCCTCGAAACCGCTGCCTCAGCACGTTTTTATAAGGCCTCATCGACATGAATATAATGTCCACTTCGATGTTCGAACGCGTATTTCATTTTTGCACGAGTCACGTTGCCACGTCTCAGAAAGAACGAGAGAGAAACTGTTTGGGTCTCTGTGTTAATAGTGATGGAAAGGAATAAGAACTGCTCTCATTTTGTAACAATGAAAATATTACAAAATATTTACAAATATTTAGGTATCCTAGGAAATTATATTTACTTACCTAATTTCATTTTTAAACATGACAAAATAGAAATAAAAAACTTGAACCGAGTGGAGTTTAATCCTACAGTCCATTCCACTAGCGTTCATACCACTCGGTTGCGGCGACCTTAAAACAGAGAAAATAGAAAAGTTGTCTTAGATTCAGAACTTAATGTAGTTCAGACTCAAGCAAAAAACGATCTAATGGCTTAGAACAGATTGGAGCAATTAGACCTCCACAAAATGGGTCATTAATGGTCTCGGATAAGATCCTTACCTCGATTCTATCGCTCCCGGTTCTATAATAGAGAAAGTTCGTGAAAGTTCTAGAATGGGTCTAATAACTATAACAACTAGTACCTTTAGTACTTTTGTAAACTCGATTAATTTAAAGATTACAAATTTAAAAAAGCTTGTCTACTTATAATTTTCATACAGCGACTAGAAATCCCTTGCTGGATATTTCGTAGCCATGTACTACAAAAATCGTAGCAAATGCCTACGAGTTCAAAAGAATTTTGTGACGCTATAAACTTGACTTATGAAAGTATCCTTATAGATAGGGCCTTAAATCATCAAACAACTTAAAATAACATATTAGCTTCCATTATTACCGTTACCTTTTTACCCATAATGTATTTTCAGGTAATAATAGCATCCCTAAGCCATTATCGGGGTATTTTGGCAAAAATATCAATTTTCTCGGGGTTAAACGTGCGGGGTCTCCATTAAGGCGAAACTAAGAGGTTCGAGGGCCTGTCTCTTGTTTGCGGAGGAAAGGGCCCTCGAGTGTAGTGCCGCCTTAATCACGAGTGTTCGTTTGAGAACCTTCCACGTGCGACCTCTCGCGGCGCCTAAGACCGCTGCTAGATTATTTTTACGAACTAACGTGTATGTATAAGCAAGGGATCACACGATTAGCTTGCCTGTAAAAGGCATCTACTGAAAACCAAAGCAAAGTAAAAGAGAAAAGCAAATGGCACTTGTTTTGTAAGTACTAGCTGAAATTTAATAGGGTATTTTGTTGAAATTTGTTTTTAATAACAGGAAATTTTGATTTTGATATTTTATTCATATAACTGCGACTAGAGGTAAATTTTATTCATATAATTGCAACTATTGGTGATATTTGTATATCTAATCTAGGACAAAGTTCTTGGACAAACTTCTCTGGAGAAAAGAAAATCCATCATATTTTTCCTCTAGTTTTTAATCTGATTTTTTTCAGTATCAACCTATCGATAATGCATTCTTTGTAAAAGTTTGTAGTTTAGGTTAGAAACAATTTAAATAATTTATTTGATTTTATTTTAGAAATTTATAGAATGAGAGTTATAATAATTATATTATAATTATATTCTTTGGTTATAGTATCATCTTTCAAAGTTACAACACTAAAACATACACCCTCTTGCAATAGCCCGTGTGTGTTTCACAATTGGCTACTTTCCAACTAGTCAAATCAGCAACTTTTTATGAAATGTCAAAAACGCTTTTTTGTATTAAAATAGTAAATTATGACGTCACATTTTAGTAAATATTGACTAATCAAATCAATAACTTATATACTTTTAATTCGATTGTTAAAATCGAAATGTGCATTTTTTTTTAAATGATGAATGAAATCCACAATATTTTTAGCCATCAGTTTTAAGTATAAACGTTTTGAATTTTTTAAGCTACCCAGTCAAGTACCCAATTTGTAAATTGAGATCAAGTTTGCAATTTGATAACTTACCAATCGTACCATATTATATCGAGAAACCGAGTTAAGGGTTTCCTTTGTCGATTGAGCTTGGAGGTACAGACAAGCACATTAACTTGATACTATAGGTAATAGGTATAACGGGAGTAAAAAAGAATGGTGACCAAGTTCTAGGGTGTGAGTGAACCTATATACCCATGAAACTGAACAACTTTGCCCTAGGAACTTAAGGTCGAAACATTAAAAAAAATGTTAACCTCCCATACAAAATGACTCGAGCGCTGACATAATTTTGTATGGGAGGGTCATTATTTTTTCATTTTTCAATCATCTTTCATCATTTGGTCTTTTTTTTTGTTCTTTGGTAAAAGTTGTTTAGTTTCAGGGGTAGCTATCTTAAAGTTTACTTATTTTGCTGGCTCAGCGAGCTTTAAGTTAGGTCAGCTAATTTATTTACTCCCTGTTAGATAAACATTGTATGGTGTTTATTGAAATCACGATACTTAGGTGCTACAGCTACACTACAAGTGTTGTTGACTGTACCTATGTTTACAATATATTTGAGAAACAAACATCTGCTAAGTTAGATATGTGGTTTGGGAGCTGTGCCTCGTTGAATGATAATATTGATTGGTGCTGTGATGTGTAGTATAGGGTAGATACATACAAATTTATTCCGATGCCAAAAAGTAATATTTGTCATGGTTAGTATATTGAATGGTGGCTTAGAAAGCATTTCCATTATTTATCTAAAAGCACGATTAGCTATTGGGCCCATCTACATTTACTATGTATCGCCAGTTAAGTCAAGCTGGCATTCGGAAGTACGCAAAATTTGAGATAAATATTACCATTATCAGAAGAATACATAACATAAGTAATTAATACCTATTGCTTTTTGCTCTATACCTATATGATGTCTACACAATTACATAAACCACGTCGGAGGCCTGTAAAGCGGTTTAAGAACTCTGACACTAGGGTCCATTTATCCTGTTGTGGCAAACCACAATTCAAAATTCAATAAGCCACACGAAAGAAAAAGAAGATAAGTCCTCAAAATTATGTCCAAATTAAACCTTAAACTTTCAGCCGATCGTAAGCTGAACTTTTTTTTAATGGAGACCGTAAAACCGTTACAGTCTAAGCCTTACAATGTTAATTAATGTGCTAGGAAATGCAAAGACGGCGAGGAGAGAAAACAATATTGTAACTTTTACGACCTCCACCTGAATTCGTGGCCATTACACAAATGGATCCATAGCATAAAATAGAATTTGTTGTCTCCTTTTAAGACTGGAATATAACTTGCTTAAAGGGGAATAACTTTCTTAAGGGGAGTGCCACATTTCCGTTGCCTAGACGCCGAGCGTCGTTTTATACAGCGCCTACCCTCATAACTATCGACGCCAGGGTTGTAGTATCTATGACATGCATGTTTGAATATTAAATAACTTTTGTCACATTTCTCATTTTTTTTTATTGATAATGGGTTTGCTCTTTACTCTAGTAGTCGTTGTTGTTGACGATAGAATGAGCTCACCTAGAAGATACCTGTTTACTATAACTTTGAAGTGATGAGAGTTGTATGCATTCGGAAGTATGCACGATGGATTCACCTAAATGTTTTTAGACATGTCTGTGTTCGTTTATTATGTTTTCAAAGTGGAATCAAAACATAAGGTTGTACGTAACATGATGCTCTGTTATGAGAGATATCTATCTATAAACTTAAATACATGGAACAGATATAGGCATACGTCTTTTGACTTTGCCTTTTTTTAATTTAGGCCTTAATATTTTGAAATTCTTCGCAAAACTTGATATCCTTACGAGCAAAATAGAAATTTCAGAGAAAATATCACGTGTGTGCTCTTTCATCGGAATGAACGGTTGGATACCCCTACCTTAGCACATACCGGGGCGGTATGACATGCGGTCGGTCGGGCGAAGCGATCAACATTTTTGAGCGGTTTATATCTCATTTCACGGTCCGACAGCTCGCTCCCAGTTCACCCACAGCCTTGTCTTTCAATACTTATTTCTACAGTAGAAATATCAAGAGCAGTATATAACTTTCATAAAAATACAGTTTTAACGAGTATTTTCACTAACCGCACAAGAATTAGATACGCACTAACACGCTATACACTATTTGCTATCTTAAGACACAAGAGTAAGAAATCATAGAGATACCCCACCGAGAGAACAGAAAGTTTTCATACATTTTTTTTATGTAGCTGTAACGGCGAATAGGGGAATATTTAACACGACATGTGGACAGGCTTACACAATCTGTCTGTACGTTAGCCTATACTAGTATTCCTATCACAATGCTCTATAGAGACGTACGGTTTTAATTTGTGTGTTCAAGGTGACTGTTTTACTGAACTGTTCTTCCACTGTGCCCTGGTTTCCACTACCCAGTACCCTTTCCTTCTCAGTACGATGTCGCGTGGGAAAACCAATTTCTGCCGGTATCCGATCGTGTGCCACTAAGTCGATTGGGCTTCAAACGAAATTTTTGCCTTTTCTGTGCAAACTTGTGCGAGTTTGCAGATTACCGGTTTGGCTTAGGTAAGTACGGAGTTGGATTAAAGAATAGGGTTATTTTGGAACTTGGCACCGGTCCACTCCCTCGAGTGAAGATCTCTTCGGTTTATTCCGTAGGCATCTTTCGAGCCAATGCTGTAGATGATCTCATCACCATAGTAATACACATTATCATCTTCTCTTGTGTCTGAACATGTAAAGACGATAAGATTGAGATTTTATTGCAAAACATCAAAAGTGTAGGTTCCTTGGAAACAACGTTAATATAAGAACGGGACAGAATCGGAAGTGCTACGAATATGACTACAACTTACATTATTGCTACGCCGTATCCTGCTGCAAACAGAATATTTTGGTTTTTTGTTAGCATGATTGCTTGATTGTTAGCATGATAAAATGTTTTGATTGAATAAAGGAACTTCTAAACGGACAATATTCTTCTGTAATATGTGGCGGCAATACACTGACTGGCAACCATTGCAATGGATACTTACTATGCAATGAATCTTCTCAGCTTATGCTTGGTAGGTATACCTACATTGGTTAAGGGCGTTTTTCTAAGAACTCCCGTGCTAGTCAGCTGTGATGCTGTTTGTGTTTTGAGCTCTTGTAGACTAATAATCACATCAAAAACCCTTTACCGATGTAGGTACAAGTACAAAGTATCAGCTGAGAAGAAATCATTGCAAATTTTGACCCAGACCCTTTTCCTTAATAATGTCCCGGCCATTATTATGTTTGGTATGGCAAATCCCATTTCAAATTTAGCTCTCTTCAATATAAAATTGTTGAATTAAAAATGTTGTTTCCAGGTTAAAACTGCTTGCTGCTAGCGGCGAGGCGCCTTTACTGAGCGGGTGGCGGAGCACGCCGCACACGCCGCACGCCCCCGCCACGCCTGCACCACACCACTCGCACAACCACCTCGCGCCGCCGCACTGCAACGGCACCGACAGGTAACTACACACACGCACACACACACACTGTGATCACAAAAGAAATACGATTAGAAATATAACCAGTTCTCTTTCTTATTTCCCGCAAATTAAACCAATAGCCACCAGCTGTTACCGTTCAGTTACCTTTGCTGGCTCATCATATTACAACTTCCATCCAACATTATTTTATTACAATCATAATGTGATGTACATTGCGTAGCTGCTTATTGTATCAATCCTCTTGGCATAACAATAACTAACTGACTACGTAATGTAAACGAAAATTGTGAATTGTAGTTTTACGATCCTTGCCCCAGGTGATTCAACGAAGTAGGTATATATTGGAGCGCATCGGAGCCCGAAATTGCCACTGCTCTCAGATTTAATAAGCTGTGACCCGTTATTAACACCTCCGCTGCTGTATAAATAATTAAATAAATACCAGTGGCCCAGGTGCGCTTTCTATCCAATTATTTCCACGGATCGCAATCAAAGGGTTACCTAGGTAGAAATTATTTGCAAAGACTGGCTTTATAACTTATTTCCAATGATGATTTGAATTTAAAAAAAATATTTTTTATGCATACCTACCTAATTTTACATAATACTCGTAAAAATAAGAACTGATGAATTCTCAAAATCAAATACCTTGTAATTTTTCGTAAAAAAAATATTGATAGTTAACTCGAAAAGCCAATTTCCGTACCTAATAATTTTCAGTGAAAGTGACTCTACAAAAATATTCACAGTTATTTAAAATGTAGATCAATTGATCTCTATTTATTTACCTTTTTCCCGACTGCCAGGAAAGGTTATTTATATCAGCGCTTGTTCACTTACAACCTCTGCTCTGTTTAGGGCTAAATGACACTGGGTGTATATATTTAGCTTTTTATTTATTTTCATTTGTTGTTAGTATTTCGTAGCCATTGGCTGTTGTTAACAACTCGCCCATAGTTTCTACTAATTTACTGCTAGCAATAAAAATACTCCTTCGTTTATGGGTCCTTGTAGAGTGGAGCAATAAACAGCAATTGAATTTTACACAAGTTTTATGAGTTACTTTCTCGAGACAGATTTTTATTACAGCACAGCAAAGAGCTCTTTACATCACCAAAAAGGGAAAGCTATCTAAATCTATGATATTCTATATTATGGAGACTTGCTTTTTGCGCCGTAGAATTATATTTAAATGAATTTTCTCGTGGAAATAAGACATTTTCCCGCGTTCAAAAGTAGCCTTTTCTTGGGGTGAACGTAACTTTCTAATACACATAAATTAATTTAAATGTATGCGCTATAAATCGTAGTTATATCATAATCATAACAAAAACATATCACTTAGAAAACATAGAGTAAACAGTATTTGAAAATGGACTCATATTTTGTGCTGTAGTTTGTAATCTCCATTGAGGTTATAATGGTTATATGCATTCCCCTGGTCTCCTGAATTCAACCTCTGACAGTATCGACAAACTCGGCAGACCACAATACCTATATAAGGTAACTGGATACTACCAAAGACGGGTTGTCAGGAAGCAACATGTAGGAAAATTGTTATTTCACTGAGAATATGTGCCTTGGTAATCAGATTCCTTCGCCTGACAGTATCGACAAACCACAATAAGTCAAAGCCTGGGGCCTAGATCTCACTCTTATCAAGCACACTCAGGCGACGTCTCTTCTTGACTACCTACATTCTCATGTGGTTAAGCTCGTATTGACAGAACATCGTATTGATAATAGAGAAGTGTGGCTGTTTGTTTGCCTCGCAAGAACTTGCTTCTCAGGTCTGTGCACGTCAGGTGTGTTTCGGTGTGTATGTTCCGTCATTGCTTTGGCTTGAGCTACGTAGAGTAGGATAGTTGAAGTTACCAATAGTATTAAATAGTACAAATACTGGAAGAAGCATCACTTAAACTGATAGCGATATAAATTTTGATTTGCATGGTTGAATGCAACGATCTGGACATGGCCATACGAAGCTTTTTACCGCGGGAAAAACTGCTTATTTCCACGGGATGATTCAATTTAGCTACAGATAAAACCGTGGAATGGAAAGCTACAAAAATATCATTTGCTGCGATGTTTTCGGTGTATTAAATTAACCTCAAACAGTACTCCGTTAAGATGTTTGTTATTCTATATTGCCAGTCCATATTATCAGTCCCGCTGAGGCTTCAGGCAGCCGTATTATCGGAGGAATTAATCATACACGTGGTGCTTACCCTCCGGCGTTTGACCGATATTCTATTACATTTATCTATTCAGACATATTTATCCAAATTGGCAGCTTTATATTTCAGCAATTTATAATATTATTTTCAGTGCTTTGAAGGGCACCTTAAGCCGTCGTTCCCGGTCACTGAATTGATAGTGATCATTACACAAACTATGTGAGAGGTCTATTAGCCGTTACTCTTACAGGCGGTTTAAAAACTCATACCAGGGTTCATCGAGTCGTTTGTCGGTTTGAAAAACGTAAGAAAAAAATAATTATCATTCATACTTTCTAATGATAAATTTTATGAAATCATATAGGTATGATCCCATCCTATCGGCTTTTTACAGAAAATATTTTTTAATGATCGGGCAATCCAGCCATTATGGCCACGGGACATTCGCTACTGGTAAAATTCGCGCGGTGCGAGCGGAGGCGGAAGCAATAAATTTCATAGTTGCAAGACGCTTTGCCGCGTACACAGTGCGAGTATTTTGTACAGCGAATTTTTGTCCCGTAGGTAGGCCAGTAAAATCACGTTTTTTTTTAAATTTATTTATTTATTGTTTATTGTACACAAGTAACATGAGAAATACAATACACAATGAGAAACGACACAACAGGTACAGCTTATTTCTACTAAGAAATTTCTTCCAGCTGACCTACGGAAGTGATACTTTAATTGACAGGCAGAATAGGCGTGCACAAAACAAACAAAACATAAAATAGTACATTACGATACAAGTGCGGTGCGTTGATAGTTACAGCCGAGGCGATATTGCTAGCCCGAGCCGTAGGCGAGGGCTACAAGAAAGCAGAGGCTGTAATTATCAAACCGCACGTATGTCGTACGACGTTTTATAACATATTTGCGAGGAAATAGCTAAAAAATTAAAACAATACAGCGAAAAGAAAAAAAGCGAGGGATAATTTTTACTCGTTCACATATTAGCGATGCGCGCGCATCCACAGGGGTACGTTCAGTCGACCCAGTTCGATATTTATACCGATCGAATCTTATACTAGTGGGACGCACTGAACGTGCACCTTAGCTGCTGTCAGATAAAACCTCACTTCCGGTGCGCCTCTGAACGGGCCGGATAAAAATTAACCTAGTCGAAATTTCGTCTGCCAGGTGTCTCTGAACGGGCAATATAATTTTTAACCAGGTTAAATTTCGATCGATCGAGCGTTTCTGAACGTACCCCAGATTACCTAGTATATATCGCGCAGCGCTTTTTTTTTAAGGCAAAGCACTAAAAACCAGCCAGTATTACTAATAAACTAAATTAATATTTTTTTTATTTTGTTACAGATAAATGGTTGTAATTTATTGTAAAAATTAATTAAATCAAAGAATTAAATGTTTATTTTATTATACTTTATCTCCCAAAGTTAATTTTATTTATAAAATGTTGACCACTTTTCTGCCATAAAAACTCTTTGCTAAGATTTAAAAAAGTACCGTTCGATAAACCGTGCGTTTTACCTAATTAAAAAAAAAAAATCGTGTGTTTTACAGCACTCGTGCATTTTACATTACGATTACGCTCAAGTACGTAATAAGATACAATACAATATTGAAATTGGTGTAGTAAGAGACCCTTTACGAGCAAATGTGTTATAATAGTACATTACGATACAAGTGCGGTGCGTTGATAGTTACAGCCGAGGCGATATTGCTAGCCCGAGCCGTAGGCGAGGGCTACAAGAAAGCAGAGGATGTAATTATCAAACCGCACGTATGTCGTACGACGTTTTATAACATATTTGCGAGGAAATAGCTAAAAAATTAAAACAATACAGCGAAAAGAAAAGAAGCGAGGAATAATTTTTACTCGTTCACAAATTAGCGATGCGCGCGCATCCACAGGGGTACGTTCAGTCGACCCAGTTCGATATTTATACCGATCGAATCTTATACTATTGGGACGCACTGAACGTGCACCTTAGCTGCTGTCAGATAAAACTTCACTTCCGGTGCGCCTCTGAACGGGCCGGATAAAAACCTAGTCGAAATTTCGTCTGCCAGGTGTCTCTGAACGGGCAATATAATTTTTAACCAGGTTAAATTTCGATCGATCGAGCGGCTCTGAACGTACCCCAGATTACCTAGTATGTATATATCGCGCAGCGCTTTTTTTTTAAGGCAAAGCACAAAAAACCAGCCAGTATTACTAATAAACTAAATTAATATTTTTTTTATTTTGTTACAGATAAATGGTTGTAATTTATTGTAAAAATTAATTAAATCAAAGAATTAAATGTTTATTTTATTATACTTTATCTCCCAAAGTTAATTTTATTTATAAAATGTTGACCACTTTTCTGCCATAAAAACTCTTTGCTAAGATTTAAAAAAGTACCGTTCGATAAACCGTGCGTTTTACCTAATTAAAAAAAAAAACTCGTGTTTTTTACAGCACTCGTGCATTTTACATTACGATTACGCTCAAGTACGTAATAAGATACAATACAATATTGAAATTGGTGTAGTAAGAGACCCTTTACGAGCAAATGTGTTATAAATAAAATAATATCATCATACATACTCATATAATAAATAAGGGGCATAAAATAAATAAATACTATATAAAACATAAAATATAAATAAATAAAAGTAATTAAATAAAAATAATAATAAAAGTAATAATAAATTAATTAGTTATTTATTAGTAAAATGTACAATGACATGATATAGTACCTAAAAGTCATACAAGGAATGAGATATAAAACAATGAAGAAACATAATATGATCATTCATCAGCTCTAAACGTCCCCATAGAAGGGCACGAGCCTTCCCTAGAATAGAGAGATCGGGCCTTAGTCGACCACGTTGGCCCAGTACGGATAAAAGCATGTATTGCAACAAATTATATTTATCCTGCTTGTTTAACGTAGACCATGTATGGCTCAGCCAATATTCGATTACCCACAAGACTCAATTGGCACCGACTCCAAACAATCAACTAATGCAAACAAGCAGCTAACACGAGCTCAAGTAAGGTGTAGGCTTTAGGGGAGATTCATAAACCGGCGACAAGCGTACTGCTCCGCGCTATGTGTATCTTACCTATCGTAATAATTTAATCAAGCTAAAAGTTAATACCTCATTGTACCTAACCATTGTTAGATTGTAAATGTTTGTGTGGCAAATAAATAAATTAAATGTAATAGAATGTATTCTTAAAAAAAATATGACATTAATTGATTAATATAATCATGTCTATTACTTAATTGAAGTGTCAAATTTTATAGGCTGTATGATGAAGGGTGTAGTGTTATTTTATTACATAATATTTTTTGTTGTTGATTTAACGGTATAAGTATTTTCAAACCTTATTATACATACTTAAAATAATGCATCTAGAAACTTGCTTGCACTTTATAGTCTAATAAAAAATTAAAAGAATTAAAATGAATCTTTAAGCTGCTACCTTGAATAAGTATTATATATTATGCCTATTTTTGTTTCTTTATTCATATTCATTCTGCATATTAACTAATTTAATTACGATAAAATATTCTTATTCGTTCATTGCTGTAGAATACATAAATTACAAAGTGATAATTAACTTTAGGCAAGTCACAGCGTAATAAATGAACAGCCCTTTACCATCTGCATCTGATCATCGTATGTAGATCGTGCGTAGTAAGTATACATATACAAACACGTGCCTGGAGTAGGTAAACGAATCGGATGGTGTTAGCTTTGGCAATGCTGGGTAATAGACTACGGCAAGTGAGTAATTCAAAATACCTAGACACTGGTATAGCCTTAGCATTACATGAAACTAAAATCAAACACAACCTCAAGGTCCTCTTAGGCCCGTATTTATAATCAGCACTTGAGACGACTGCGAGTTTGAGTTCGTATCATATATGTCATTTCAATACCTACATAGGGCCTGTCAAATCCATATTTAATATTGCTCTCAATCTTGAGATCGCTTTATAAATACGAGCCTTAGTATCCTATGTTTAACATTTTGGATGAAATCACAATATTATGTATTTTACTTCACTTTGATGGGTTTAGATTTAGACGTCACATAAAATAAAATAAAATTAAATAATAAGTATTGGTATAAAAATGCAGAATAATTAATTAGAATTCATCACAATCAGCTTTAAATACGTCTAATACTTGACTAATACCTACCCGCAATACAGGCTCTCAGAGTAGTCGCGTTCGAAAAATTCGAGCCCCTCATTTTGACTTCTGATCCTTGTTAAGGAGGTTACAAAGTATGTATATGTTGATGTTGCCAAAAAGTACTATGAGGCTTTTCCAGCTATGACGTCACAATGTTTTTATAATTCGAATGACTTGACGTATCCTTTAAATAAGGCGTAACACTGCTTTTATGTCAGAAAAGTAATTTCGGTTGTCTTTCACAGCGGAAGCCGCGGCGGCCTGCGGCGGCGGTCGACGTATGCGAGTGGGCGGTTGCGATCTGGACCACATTGGTCATTCGTGTTCGACCCGGCGGGACGACTGTGCTACTATTGGTCCATGGTCGTCTCGTTAGCCTTCCTCTACAACCTCTGGGTCATAGTGTATAGGTTCGCCTTCCAAGAAATTAATGGTGAGTAATAGACATACCAACAACAAAATCAGTATTTTTGGCTCACTGGTCCATAGTGGTCTTTCTAGTCTTCCTCTACAACCTTCGCTCGCCTTCCAAGAAATAAATGGAGAGTGCTTAGAAAATAATTAGATTGTCAATACATTACCAAATTTTATTTCAACTGTCTCTCTCACTTTTATGATAAATCGTGATGAATTACGAGTACTTTAAGTTAGTTGAAATTACGATGATTTAATATTTATTAGCCTCGACAAGAGCCTATCGTTGGTTCAGTCACATTTTAAAAATTAATTTTCGCAATTTGTTTGAGAAGCGTATAAGTATTGTCATGTTTTGACTTTTCCTGGAAGCGATGAACCTTCGAAAGTTAATAAAAATAGCTGAATCATAAAATATTTTTCTCATGTTTTCAATAAATATTTTGTAAAATAGGGGTTTTCATTTTGTCGATAAAACAATAAATCGGATTAGAGTGGAGCAGGTCAGTCTCTTGTAAGGGCCATACCTACCTATTTTATTTAGCCTAAATTGAATTTGTGTATACCTATCTCAGTGATAAATGGATTACATCATTCCGCTCTCAAATTCAGTTTCAGCATACGTATGAGAAGAAAATCTTGATTAAATCTGTGTGTCTCGCCATCTTGAAAGAAGGTTCTTAAACGGATAAAATATCAATTCTGACTTCAGGATTTATGCAGAGGTGTTGCCACTTGATAGCATAGCGGTGGTGAGATGTAGCACTGAAATAGCGCACTAGGTACCTATAGTTTGTTCATGAATCGTTACAGAGATTCAGATAATTATTTTTTTCCTCATTGATAAAACAATAAATCGGTTTAGTGTAGAGCAGGCCAGTCTTTTGTTAAACACCTGTGTTTTGCGTCGCGAAGACAGAACTTGAGAGAAGGCGCTTAAACGGATAAAAATCCAATTCTGACTTGAGGACTTATGCAAAGATGTCGCCACTTGAGATAGCGGTGAGATAAGCGACGCTGCAGCGACTTAGCGCACTCGGCATAGTTTGTCGGAACTTGCTCCGCGGGGAATTAAATTAGTTACCTAAATAGCTTTTCCAAGTTAAATGTCTCCAAAACATTGTATTACTTTGCGAGGTGCAGTTGGGCGTGTTTCTGTTTCCTCGGCTCTGTTTGGACGGTGACTAAATTAGGGCAGTGGCTGTTTCGGTTTACATTGTGCTTTTGAATGCATTGTTACTTTGACAGAAATTACAGCCTGACTTTCATGAATGCGTCTTTTAAGTAGTATAAAAGTTTATTGACCACCAAGTACCTATTAACTTTGGCACCTTGTCAAATGAGTTGACTGTGTTTATATTTAAAACAAAAATAATAATATTTAACTTAATTATCATTTTTGTACGTGGCAGAATTATGTATGAAGTGAAGATATATGATAATGATTTGTTTACGTCTTTGTTGTAAAGAAGAGTCTAATTAAATAAATGTTATTTAATCCTAGTTGACTGCCTTCAATATTAATCCTATTTACATTTTCTCATTTCTTAAATAATTTCGTTTTGATTGATATCGATGAGTCCCTTGTGTAAAGTTACTCTAAATTCAAAAAGTTATCAGCGAGAAATAAACCCCTTTTGCTAAAGTAGATTTTAATTGGATAACATTTTCAATAGGGTCACCCTGTTGTAATAATAATAATCTACGTCAGAGCGTTGTGTATTTTGGGATTTTCCACGGAGAGAAAACATTTTCCGGGGTGAAAGGAGTTCCAGATTCAATAGCCACTCAATTGTTGTTGTTGGTGGTATTAGAAAGAACAGTAGTTTATTATATTTACCCACTTACTTAAATGAAATAGTACTTTTGGAAAATTTACGGACTTCAGCAGCAAACCATTTCAAACTTCTAGGTAATTTTTTTTATATATTTTTTCATTTGCAATTGGTTTGCTGTTGAATATTGTATTGTATAATGGTGACAAGATAGAGTCTAGCTAGCTCAACAAGAAGTTTTATAGGCCATACTAAATAATGTAATTTTCATTGTTGCAGGCGAAACGTTAATCGTGTGGTTCACCCTCGACTACTTCTCGGACTTCTTGTACCTGGCGGACATCTTGTTTCACTTCCGCACCGGCTACTTAGAAGACGGCGTACTACAAACGGACGCCGCCAAGCTGCGCGCGCACTACATGAACTCCACCACCTTCTACATAGATTGCCTGTGCTTATTACCGCTGGATTTTTTGTACCTGTCCATCGGCTTCAACTCCATCCTCAGATCTTTCCGCCTGGTCAAGATCTACCGGTTCTGGGCGTTCATGGACCGCACTGAAAGACACACGAACTATCCTAACCTATTTAGATCGACAAGTTTAATTCATTATTTATTAGTGATATTCCATTGGAACGGGTGCTTGTACCATATAATATATAAAAACAATGGGTTCGGTAGTAAAAACTGGGTGTATCATGACACTGAAACGGCGGACGTAGTGAAACAGTATTTGCAAAGTTACTATTGGTGCACGTTGGCGCTAACTACTATAGGTAAGTTTTTGCTTATTTATTATTAGAACTAAGCTTTGATTTAAATACAGTGCAAATATTATAAGGGTAGACTCCACCTTTCCCAAACTTTTCGTATATTTCGAGTCATGTTCCTTGGTTACCCTGAAAATATTTGCATTTAATTAAAAATTACCATATTTAGAGGCCCATGTGTATTATCTATCATCATCACATCAATAATATTATATACCCTTAAGTTTACTATTTTACACTTTCACTTGAAAAGGTAGCGATTTCGTAATCGAACAATCAGAGAAACACTTAGTTTAAAATATTCAGACCTCTTTTATCCTCCTTTATTCGCCGCTAAGATGGAAGGTGCGTGTACTTTGAATATTCAAGCGATTCCTAACGGGAGCAGTGAGAGGCCTTAATGCGTTGAATTTAAAATGAAAATTACACGAGTGAGACCCAGCCCAATCTCAGAGCCAGATTGATAGATCACGCAACTTCTTTAAAATTTATGGCAGCAAGCGTAGTAGGTACAAAAATAAAAACCTTCATTTTCCGAAATATTGCAACGCGATATTGCGCTATTATCCGAGCGACATGAAAGTATAAGGTGCCACAACCATGACTGAAAACAGATCAAGCTAGCTGAAATGCTGATGATCAGCATTTTTGTACATGCAAGTAGTAACCTAATAAATAAATGTCCCTTCTTACTACTGGTAGTAAAACTTGGTGGTACCACGAATAAAAAAAGGGTAGGTCGACTTGCTGAATCTAACGTAATTTAAGTCTAAGTGCCCAATTTTCCCGGTATTTTGCGTAATGATGATCATATCAAGATCCATTACGTTATTCTCCCTGTTCTTATATCCCCCTGAGCAAACTCAGACACTCTTTACGTTTGTGTATCGTTGACTTTCAACTGTAAACTGTAACATTTATATCGTGGTCACAACTAATTTGAACGATAAAATTGTAACTAATTCATGCTGGACTATAAAAAAAATATGGAATTGTACTCGATTCAACTGTTTTCTATCAGGTTATACTACTTATGAAAATCAGTGGAAGTAATTAGACGTGCACGTAGTAAGTTAAATCACTCTACGGTAAAAGTCGAGAGCTTTGGTGAATTTAAGTTAGGCTATCAACCTGTGACTACAGCAATAGTGTAGGTACCCACAGAAGAGTGAAAGCTAGCGACTTTCTCTAATCAGTGAGTATCCTTTTCCTATATATCCTATTGGCACAGGATACTAATTATAGGCGGGCGGGCTATTTGACACATACTCTCGACAAATTGACGAAAGTAGCCGCAATGATTTTTAGTGAGCCGTGGACGTTCTGCTTACCCTTTCCGTAGGTATGTTACGGCTAATACCCGAAGTGCGGCTACACCTAGTTTTAGCCGGTTAGAACTAGGTGTAGCCACTTACTCTTGGTTAAACCTAGTATTAGCCGATTGTTTTCGGGTAAAACTAGGTCTAGCCTTCATCATGCCGGCTACAACTAGGTCCAGCCATTCCCTGTTGGATAAAACTAGGTCTATCCGATATCATTCCGGCTAGAACTAGGTCCAGCCATTCCCTGTTGGATAAAACTAGGTCTATCCGATATCATTCCGGCTAGAACTAGGTCCAGCCGTATATACAAATAAAGTATATATAAAGCATTTTTAATAAACCAGCAATTCATGACGGGGCCTTTCCTAGCCCTTAATTATCCTTTGAAGTACGCACTTCAGGTAATATTAGAGCAGGACCGACATAGTGCTTTAAATTATCGACATCACACGCGCGAGGGATAATTGAATCAAGGTTGTAGGCCTCCGTTGGGTATTTATAACGTGTGACTGAAATAGACGACCCCCAAAGTTCCCCCTTTGTGACGTGCAAAAGAGATAGCAAGGGGTGTTGTATTTATTCGGATTTGAGTGATATGATATTCTCTGAAATTTCTCAACTGTCATCTCATATTTTAGAATTAAAATAGCACATGCAAAAACAAACACAAAGAAAAAATCTCTGAAGCTTAATTTGGGGAAAGCACCTTTCTTGGAGAAAAATAAACACTTTAATGATTTAAACGATTACTAAATAATTTAGATATATCCGGCGGAAAAGTATAAGTATATTCGGTATATCACAAGTGGAATTTGAATCCATGACCCCGACGTTGCTAAAACCAACTGAGCTAACGCATCTTCATACCACTCGTGTTAAATTGTTGTTTTCAATATTTTCATGTTTTAAAACTGACCAAATAACATTCCTTTTATAACTAATTTGAAACGAGAAAAATGCGCTCAACACAAAGGTTCCTTCCTACATAAGATGTATATCGAACTACAGATCAGTGCAGTTACGTAAATGCTTCTTGGAAAGCCTCCATGCCGACAGCAAAAGCTATATCGAGTATCAAATAGAAGATGGGAAGCTTATAACTCAAAGCGTGATCGCTATCAAAAGGGAATCAGGTTCGTTACTGGGAATCGATTGCTCAACAAATCTGGAAGGAGACTTGTTTCTTTGAGACTGTTTTTGGTACAGAATGTGTAAATATCTCGGGAAGATTGCCTGTCCAAGAAGCTTAAAATTTCTTTGGTTTGTAAAAAATTTGGTGTAGGTATGTATGCCCCTCCCAAGCCCCCTGTGTTGGCCTCTTTTTTTATTTGTTGATCCATGTTTCTTGGGCAGGCACTCTTCTTATAAGGCTTATTTAGATCATGAAACTCAACAACTTGCTCTACAATAACTTAGGTCAATACTATATGAAAATAACTAGACAAAAGCAAAATGTGTCAAATGTTCGATGTTTTTGTTTGGGAGCACCATTTTTTATAGTTTCAACTTGTGTTCCACGTGTATGTTCAGTTTTATGGTCTAAGAAGCCCTTAGAATTTCTTTGGTGAATGAAAAATCTATGACCAGCGATGAACTGATACAGATTGATGATGCGATGATCAGGGTCTAAAATCTGTTATCATGAGAACAAACAACTTTATGCGATTACATTTTGTATTTTAACAAGGCTTTACCTGCCAGCGTTTCCGAGTTTTGCATGAAACCGAGCTTATAATAGTTGAGCATAACAATGCAATATCAAACCATCATGGCAAAGGATATTTCATTCAGGTATATTGAAGGCACACGTTATAAATACCCAACGGAGGCCTACAACCTTGATTCAATTATCCCTCGCGCGTGTGATGTCGATAATTTAAAGCACTATGTCGGTCCTGCTCTAATATTACCTGAAGTGCGTACTTCAAAGGATAATTAAGGGCTAGGAAAGGCCCCGTCATGAATTGCTGGTTTATTAAAAATGCTTTATATATACTTTATTTGTATATACGGCTGGACCTAGTTCTAGCCGGAATGATATCGGATAGACCTAGTTTTATCCAACAGGGAATGGCTGGACCTAGTTCTAGCCGGAATGATATCGGATAGACCTAGTTTTATCCAACAGGGAATGGCTGGACCTAGTTGTAGCCGGCATGATGAAGGCTAGACCTAGTTTTACCCGAAAACAATCGGCTAATACTAGGTTTAACCAAGAGTAAGTGGCTACACCTAGTTCTAACCGGCTAAAACTAGGTGTAGCCGCACTTCGGGTATTAGCCGTAACATACCTACGGAAAGGGTAAGCAGAACGTCCACGGCTCACTAAAAATCATTGCGGCTACTTTCGTCAATTTGTCGAGAGTATGTGTCAAATAGCCCGCCCGCCTATAATTAGTATCCTGTGCCAATAGGATATATAGGAAAAGGATACTCACTGATTAGAGAAAGTCGCTAGCTTTCACTCTTCTGTGGGTACCTACACTATTGCTGTAGTCACAGGTTGATAGCCTAACTTAAATTCACCAAAGCTCTCGACTTTTACCGTAGAGTGATTTAACTTACTACGTGCACGTCTAATTACTTCCACTGATTTTCATAAGTAGTATAACCTGATAGAAAACAGTTGAATCGAGTACAATTCCATATTTTTTTTATAGTCCAGCATGAATTAGTTACAATTTTATCGTTCAAATTAGTTGTGACCACGATATATAAATGTTACAGTTTACAGTTGAAAGTCAACGATACACAAACGTAAAGAGTGTCTGAGTTTGCTCAGGGGGATATAAGAACAGGGAGAATAACGTAATGGATCTTGATATGATCATCATTACGCAAAATACCGGGAAAATTGGGCACTTAGACTTAAATTACGTTAGATTCAGCAAGTCGACCTACCCTTTTTTTATTCGTGGTACCACCAAGTTTTACTACCAGTAGTAAGAAGGGACATTTATTTATTAGGTTACTACTTGCATGTACAAAAATGCTGATCATCAGCATTTCAGCTAGCTTGATCTGTTTTCAGTCATGGTTGTGGCACCTTATACTTTCATGTCGCTCGGATAATAGCGCAATATCGCGTTGCAATATTTCGGAAAATGAAGGTTTTTATTTTTGTACCTACTACGCTTGCTGCCATAAATTTTAAAGAAGTTGCGTGATCTATCAATCTGGCTCTGAGATTGGGCTGGGTCTCACTCGTGTAATTTTCATTTTAAATTCAACGCATTAAGGCCTCTCACTGCTCCCGTTAGGAATCGCTTGAATATTCAAAGTACACGCACCTTCCATCTTAGCGGCGAATAAAGGAGGATAAAAGAGGTCTGAATATTTTAAACTAAGTGTTTCTCTGATTGTTCGATTACGAAATCGCTACCTTTTCAAGTGAAAGTGTAAAATAGTAAACTTAAGGGTATATAATATTATTGATGTGATGATGATAGATAATACACATGGGCCTCTAAATATGGTAATTTTTAATTAAATGCAAATATTTTCAGGGTAACCAAGGAACATGACTCGAAATATACGAAAAGTTTGGGAAAGGTGGAGTCTACCCTTATAATATTTGCACTGTATTTAAATCAAAGCTTAGTTCTAATAATAAATAAGCAAAAACTTACCTATAGTAGTTAGCGCCAACGTGCACCAATAGTAACTTTGCAAATACTGTTTCACTACGTCCGCCGTTTCAGTGTCATGATACACCCAGTTTTTACTACCGAACCCATTGTTTTTATATATTATATGGTACAAGCACCCGTTCCAATGGAATATCACTAATAAATAATGAATTAAACTTGTCGATCTAAATAGGTTAGGATAGTTCGTGTGTCTTTCAGTGCGGTCCATGAACGCCCAGAACCGGTAGATCTTGACCAGGCGGAAAGATCTGAGGATGGAGTTGAAGCCGATGGACAGGTACAAAAAATCCAGCGGTAATAAGCACAGGCAATCTATGTAGAAGGTGGTGGAGTTCATGTAGTGCGCGCGCAGCTTGGCGGCGTCCGTTTGTAGTACGCCGTCTTCTAAGTAGCCGGTGCGGAAGTGAAACAAGATGTCCGCCAGGTACAAGAAGTCCGAGAAGTAGTCGAGGGTGAACCACACGATTAACGTTTCGCCTGCAACAATGAAAATTACATTATTTAGTATGGCCTATAAAACTTCTTGTTGAGCTAGCTAGACTCTATCTTGTCACCATTATACAATACAATATTCAACAGCAAACCAATTGCAATGAACTTCTATAATTT
>JARACY010002827.1:0-38842 GCA_029255725.1 Scrobipalpa atriplicella
TCTTAGTCTGTGGCATGGTTTATTTGTCGGAACAACGTACAATCCAATGAAAATGGTGGGAACACAGATTGGATTTTTTTCAATTTATCACTTTGTGATATTTTCCCCAGTTTGGTTAGGACATTCCAGTACAAAATTACATGGAATCCTTTTATTTTTTGACATTAGGTGATTCATCCTGCAATGTCCTAACCAAACTGGGGAAAATATCACAAAGTGATAAATTGAAAAAAATCCAATCTGTGTTCCCACCATTTTCATTGGATTGTACGTTGTTCCGACAAATAAACCATGCCACAGACTAAGTAAAAAAGTTTGATTAAATATCTTGACCAGGAATCGAACCTGGGACCCAAACATCGCAGTTGAAGCACTCCCAACTAAGCCGTCCGACACCTTTTTGTTTTAACTCAATCATACGATCGGTAAAGTCCTTTCATGTTAAACGTATGTGTATTGAGTACAAATAGCTAAATATTTAACTGTTGGACAGGAAATGGCTCGTTTGTGTAATACACGCCTGTGTAAGGACGTGGGTTCGTCGTTTGAGTATGGTACATCCTTTCTAAAAAAGTAGGTACAAGTGTTTTCCAAGATTTTATTTTAGTAGGTATTGGACTATCAACTATATCTCAAAGTATCACAATTGGGCGCTTTTCCACTAGACGTCACGTCAACGGCAACGGCGACGGCACGGCGACGATCACGTGACAATATCTATGGGAATCGATGACATGCCGTGACGGTGCCGTGCCGGCAAGTGGAAAAGCGCGTCGTATAATTTCATTGATTTTCATACATTATCTCACCTACGATATCGTCGACGGTACCGTGCCGTCGCCGTTGCCGTTGACGTGCCGTCTAGTGGAAAAGCGCCCAATAATTGGACAACGTCAGATACAGATAGGGGTTTCTCAGTTAACGAAACTGAACAACTTTCACTAGGAAATTTCATCAGGAAATGTCCCTACCACCCGGTATAATTTATTACTCACAACATAGTTAACAGAAGGTTGCCTGAAACGAACCTGCTCTTAGCGATAAAACCGCCTTTGAGAGATATTCGCCTCGATTCACACCGTCCACTTACTAATTCTAATTCTTAGTAGCGCTGTCACTTTCTTATATTTGACATAGGAACAGGATAGCAAATAAACACATGACTTTGACATTCCTAATCTGACATTAAATTGCTTAAGTTGACATTAGATTGCTTATTTAACGTAAAATAAGGAACATGCTTTATGCTCGGTTCTTATTTAAAGCAGCTAATGTCAAATTAGGAACGTCAAACACATGTTTTTATTTGCTATCCTGTTCTTATGTCAAAGTAAAGAAAGTGACAGCGCTATCTTAAAATTAGTTAAGAATCGGGCGGCCAGAATCGAGGGCATTGTAGTGTGTATTATTTATACTTTCCTACTAACTACTCCAACCATATTGTCAAACAAGTTTTTCATATTGGTACCTATTTAGAAATAAGACATTGACATCCAGTTACTTGGATTTTAGAATAATAATTAATTCATGTCTTAACTCGCACTTAGCCGGTTTTGAAAAACCATTACTCAAAAACCGAAAAACTGTCGCAATTTCAACTTTCACGGTAAGGCAATCTTCTTGAAGTCGTTTAAGAAATTTTGCCTATACAAAATTCACACTTAAGCGCTTGAATTTAAGGTCGAATATTCAATGCGCAGATTGTGTCATTCTAAGTCAAGATACTTGCCTCAAACTATACCATTTCGTCACGGTACAGTTCTAAGCCTATGAGCGCCTCGATAACAATCACTAAACATAATGACTGCATGTCTGTTTCACAATATGAACCGGTTCTACTGTTACTGTGTGGTCAAGTTGTGTGATCCTTGGGCTCCCGATCTGCAAGTCGTGGGTTTGATTTCCAAGGTGGGGGTACAAAATTGAATGACTTTGTGACATTTGATCCCCAGTTTGCTTAGGACAGTGCAGATCGAGTCAGCTGATTGTCTGACAAGAATAAAGATTCCGTGCTTCAGAGGATACGTAAAGCCATCCATTCCATATTGGTCGTCGCACAAACCAAGTCAGAGACCTCGTAGGCGGCTTAAAAACTCTGTCACTAAGGTAATAGGTACACCAAACCCTCGAATCCTCTATTAACCGTCTTCCATGCTAAAACTATCTTCAATCTTAAAAAAAAATAGAATGTATCATCAGCTATTCTTCCCGGACATATTGTAAGAAGAACAATCAGTTCAACATAATTACTCTTTGCTTTGGGTATTTCACAATGAACCGGTTCTTCTGTTGTGACTTTATGGCGTCTAGTTTGACCCCTGAGACCATTGTGATGTTTGAACCACATAATAATTATAATAAACTTCCATGCTGGTCTGGAAGCGATAGAAAATGTAGTATGTGCCAGCTGGGACTCCTCTCGGGAATGCTGTAGGAATCGCTCGTGGTCAAGTGGCTAGTGCTTATATTCCGATTACGAATGTTAAGCAACCATCGCCGTGGCGTCCCATCAGGCCATGGACGGATGATGACCTGTAGTGGTATAACAACTTGAGCGTTTCCGTGCGTTGGAAGGCACGTTAAGCCGTTGGTCCCGGTTAATTAGTCGATAAGCCAAATCACAGTCGATTATTTTTATTAGTATTTTCATTTTTCTTAGCGAGTAAAGTGCACCCAGCGTCATAGAAAAGTGATCCCTATAATTTTCTATTTCTTCAATGCTGGACTGGGAGTAATAGAAAAACATAGAATGTGCCAGCTGCATCCCGGGCATGCTGTAAAAACCAGCTAAGGGATTCGAGGCTTTCAGTGTACTGCAGTTTGGTCGATGGGCTGACAACCTGTCACTATAGCAATATACATAATCATCATCTGTATTAGCCCTCGAAACTTGTCAGACGTGCTGGCACAACCTGTTTGGGTCGTTTTTGCTCTGCCTACCCCATTACGGATAAAGGGGTGATTTTATGTATATATGCATGTATACTTTTCTATGACGCGCGTTACCTTAAATTAAACCTTAAATTTTGTTATATTTTCAATAGATGAAATACATAATTACATACGTATGCTTTTATTGTAAATATTTTATAAATAAAACAAAAAATACTTCTCTCCAACATTTATTGGTCGAAAAATAAATTAAAAACTTTGGATTTCAACAAAGGCCCAAAATCGTACAAATAAATACTACAGGGTCTACCATCTTATTTTAACAACATATTTACAGAGTCATTTTCGCTTAAGTATACTTAGGCCCGTATTTATAATCAGCTCTCAAGAGGGACAGCGAGTTCGAGTTCGTATCAGAAATGTCATTTCAGTACAAAACGACCTGTCAAGTCCATACTTAATATTGCTCTCAATCTTGAGATCGCTTTATAAATACGAGCCTTAATAGGTACATAGTCACCCCAACTATATTACACAATCGATTTTTTCTTCGAATAACAATTTCTTTTTACAATATTCGTCCCTTATTTTTAGGCTTGTGGGCGAGGACAGGAAAAAAAAACACAAAATTAATAGCTGTTGTTTTTGATGATTGTACGTTGGATAAACATTGTCAAAGTATCTTAGATCTATAAATTAGGTAGATACAACACTGCGAACAAATATGTGAAGCAAAAATTGACTAAACTACAGTTTTATAAGCACAAAAAAGATTATTTAAGTCATAAGTATTTTTTAAATATTTCTAGAACAAGTTGTAGTTTTTTTCTGTTTGTATCTGTACTGTATGTAAGCACGTGTATTACTTGTAGTATTCAAATTAAGATTATCGATTTTACTAGGTTTTACAGCTTCACTTTGTCTGTTCTTAGTGATCCATCTACCTTATTTCTTGGTCTGAGAAAAGTATAATAACGATGTATACCATTCTGTTTTTAGGTGTCCAAATATTTGACCAACGTTATAGTCTTTTTACAAAATTATTTAACAAATAAAAGTTAACACAAATTCCAATATCATTAAGAAGAGCTTATAGACAGACATTTTTACATAAATTTCGTAAATTTATTGACATTCGGAAATAAAAATCAACTCTTAACAAAAACATAAAATGACTCGTCATCTCAAATTATCATAATTCGAATATAAATCCTAATTTGCAATCAAATTTGTAGTTCAGTGACCTAAAAAAAACCGCCAATAGAAAAATCTTATAGACCTTTTTATCTGCGTTTTTTATCTTGTTCTCGCCCACGTCCTTTTTTTAACACCGTGGTGATTCCAAAATCAAACCAAAACAAATATGGCCGCCATCAAATACTACAGCAATAATTATGATCAGCTGCAAATAATATTATACCGTACGCTAACTTGGCAACACTGAGAGAGCATAATTTTAGAGATCGAATTCTATTTATAATTTTATTATTTTTAATTTAAAAACTTAGAAGTAACAATTTCTAAAGAAGTAGATGCGGCATGTCATTTTCGCTGACAATTTAATTTTACATTTTCACCTAAAGTATCAATTCACTACTCTATATTGATGGAAATATTATGCTTAGGTATTTTGTTACATGAATTTGCATCAATACAGTTCAACGACATTTTGCTATATTTTTTTTCCAAAGTATGAGTAGTGAATAATACCTTTGTGAATTTTGTATGCATTTTATCTCTTACATTACCAAAATCTCTTGTTTAATCAATTAAAAAAAAAAACAGAATTAACAGTGTGATTTGCTTTTTACAATAGTGCGGTTCTATTATGCCTGAAAAATACTTCATAATATTTATAAAAACTGTTTTGTAGATTTAATTTAACTAATAACCTGGACTATACTACAAAATCTATGCATAAGGCTAGTGAGTAATGAAGATTGACGTACTCAATTGGTAGCACTCAATTAATAATAATTATTATCATAGTTAATATAACCATTAAATAGAATAGGATATTAAGTGATAATAATTACAGCAGAATGCAAGCCATGATGAAAGACAATTTGTTAAATTAATTACTTTTTTACAATTTTATTATAAATTATACATTTCTCAGTGTTGCCATAATAATCGGTTACCTACAACCTATTTTAGTATTGTAAACATTTTTTGTAAATATCCAACAATTATCTTTTTAGGAAAAGTGAGGTGTCTCATTTTAATTTACTTTTAGGAAAGTTTCGACGCATTGGTAATGTGTAATGATCAGCATATTTTTCTAGCATTAAGAATAATATTTTCTTACAAAAATATTTTAAAAACAGTTTAAAGAGGTAGCTGAAGCTAAATTTTATAATTTATTATTTTCGCTAATTAAATATTTTTAGGAAATAATTAAGTACGTGTATTTAAAAAGCGTAAAAAGAAAATATACTTAAAATAATCTGTTAAAAGTTCAGTCTATTAATATTATTATGCTTATAGAAAGTAATTAAAATTATAATAAGTACAAAATCATATTTAAAAGTGATTTAAAAAGTACTATTAGTACTAGTAGCACCAATGTGAATATTTTTTACATGAAAGGAACTTTTTAATAAATTGTACAATTAATAAATTAGTATGCAGTTTCATATCTTAATGATGTCTAGTCGGTAATTTTATCAACTTTTTATGTTGAGTCTTTCAATAACGAATTTGAGAAAATATTTTTTTTACTGATGCTAAGTTTTTTATTTTCCATGTCTACATTCACTTTATCTCAATATTATACATACTGCGTTATTGTATCTAAAAAGATAATAAAGCAGATTACTCATTTTAAAATATGCTCGTCTAGGATTCGAGTCAAAAGCCTTCACGTGGCAGAAAAAAAATCCTTTAAATATCTAGGTGTGGTAGGTACATCTGAGTAGAAAAAAAAGGCGCCGATGTATCACCCAATAAACTAGAATGTCAACTTTTGCTGACAGTTATACATACAGAGCAACTCAATTAAATAAAACCGGTTCTGATTATTGTCAGTTATATCTTTTTATCTTTACAACGTGCGAAACGTCTTGTCTTTTTGTATTAATTTAGTTTTTTTTTTATTATATTCCTTTTTAGGATATGTTGGTAGGATAATTAAAAGGCGGTAAGATAAGCAAATAGACTTAATGAACTATTTTCTGTCATCATGGAGTCGTTTACTCCAAAACAAAGGAGGAAGTTCTCAATTCGGTTGTATGTTTTTTATCTTAGGCCCGTATTTATAATCAGCTCTCAAGAGTGACAGCGAGTTTGAGTTCGTATCAGAAATGTCACTTCAGTACAAAACGACCTGTCAAATCCATACTTAATATCGCTCTCAAACTTGAGATCGCTTTATAAATACGACTCTTAATATTAACCATAAAGTAGAGTCTCATTAAGAAATTGAGAAAAATAAGTTTATTGTTCGTTAATCAAGTTTTGTAATTATCGTGATTTTACATTTGCATACTAATTTATTGCATAAATTCAATATTGAAATAAAGAGCACAATTTTAAATGTACACCTAAAAAATAAGAATGCACTCTATTTTTTACAACCTCCTCTGAGCAAACAAACAATTTTTATTGATTATTTTTCATTTGGACATAATAATCTAGGTTAATTAAGATTTAAGCAGATAAATGATTATATTTTTCACCTACACTGCTATAATAGTATATTAGGCAACGAGGGAATAAAGCAGTGTCTAACGTCACGGGCAGCATATTGAATCCTGAGCGGAATGAAGGATTCTAGGATTAATTCCCGAGCGCAGCGAGGGAATTAAATCTTTAATTCCTGAGCGAAGCGAGGGAATTATGACAAGAATCCTGAATGTAGCGAGGGATTCAAGTCTGCCCAAGGCGAAGACACATTTATTCCCGAGGAGCATACTATATTTTACACACCTACTGCACAGATTACTTAGACGGTGGCAGGCGTCTGTAAGATAATAAAGCTCAGAAATATACCTAATCATGTAATATTGATACATAAATAAATATTGAAAACATACCAGAAGCAACAGATCCGAAAGTCAATTCACACTCACTGAACTACACTTCACGTTCACAATCCACTACCTACGTATTTTTCCAAAAAACGAATTGATCGTATTTAACATATTCAACATAAATAACAAAATACGATAAAATACTAGTCACAATGTCTTCTGGAGTCAAAATATTAATTTCACTCGACAATTTACGAAATGGAAGTAATAATCAATGAGAGAAAAACTTTTGCAAAATCAAACCGCGTTTTCTTTTTTTTTGTTTCTTTTTTTTATACAAAGCAAAGAGCACATACAGATAACTAGTCATACAGCCTTTTTACACTCGCCGGGAGGCGCAGAAGGCGAGTGTGGCAACAGTTTTAATACACACACAGCCATATTTTTTTTTTCTGAAAATTATTTTCTTAGTAGTTCACATGACATTCCAAATTCAAATCACATAATAACCCTTGGGCTATTAAGGATTTCCATACAACTTTAAATCCCTTGGGATTATTTTCTTGCTTTAAACGCAAGTTCCTTGATACATTATGTTGATATAATAATGCAGAGGTGTGTAAAAGTATTTTTACCCAGAGAAAAAGTAATATCACCAGAGAGAGCAAAAAGTAGAAATGTTAAATCTGAAGTTACGTACATCACTGGTTTTTTTTAAAAATAAAGTATTGTTTTATGATTGGGTCCAAATAAAAATAACCAATAAAAATCAGGCACAAGTTATAAAACGCGCCGTTCCATTCCACATTACCAAAACGTTTTATATTTTTGATTGTAACAACTATACTCGTAAAATGAATGTTTACATTAACTGTTAAGCTTATACAATATGTCAATTTGCTTTAATCGGTATATCCCAAATTTAGACAAAGTAGAACATGTATGTAAAGCAAATTTTCAAGATATATAAAAACGAACATTGGTTTAGTTCGCGAAATAAGGCCGGATTTATATATAGCTTTTTTTACAGGTTTAAGAAAACCTATAAAAAATATCTTATAATCGTTATAAATAAATAAGCAGATAAAAAATGCGTCACATACTTAGCTGCCTTATGAAATTTATACTTTTAAATTATGTTTAACATATTAAAGTCTCAAATTGGAATATACCGAGTGTGAATTTAAATATAAAATTATTTTCTTTACGTACTAGCGGACTGTTTTCGAGATTCAAAATGAGGTTTTTTTTTCACTTTAGGCAATTATTCACTAAGTACACAGCACAACTAATCGAAAACTATTGAGAGAAAAATCTAATTAAAATGTTTTTAAAATGTTTTGATTTCGTCAGGTTTCAAACTTTTATCGGAAATATATTTTTTATATAAGTATAACATTTCTATCAACATTCTGTGTTAAATTTTTGACCAATCAGTAAGTTACAGTGAGTAATAGCAATATTTTATTCGTTTTAAAAAATCCTTTGATAGATGTATATTTTGACGTTTTTTTTTTTAATTTTGCAATAGCACAGAACTCATAAGTCCTGCATAGGTTAAATATCATGGTGCCACTTTGTGTATAGTCCAAAAGAAAGAAAAAATTAAAAGTGAGGCCGGTCTCACAATCCTTGGCGAAACTATGAATGGACTTATGAATCATACTGTACCTACCTATATTTGCAAAGTTAATCTGTACTCGTTCAAACAAAAGTTTGATTTGTGGTAAAATAAATAAATTATTCAAAACTGTTTGTTTCTTGTTTCATTGACCTAAAATTATTTCTCAATTTATTTGATTTAATTTCGTAAGAATATTTATTTTAATAGTTCTACGAGGTCTGCTTCCATTCACAAGAAATACTTAAGTATTTATTTTTTTTTAAAAACCAACTACAATTTATTAAAATTACTTCTTGCCACAAACTTCAAATGAAGACCGCATTCAACGCTTGTTAGTTTTTTGCCCTATAATTAGCAAAAAAACCATCAATTAAATTGCGTAGGCCAGCTTTTTCTCCATTAGCAATAAAAACGTAATAAATGGTTTTCGACAGATGCAGATTTATAAATAAGGTTCTGGCACAGAACAAAAAACTTAGTAGATGTGCCATTGAATAAAATTTCTTATGGCATTCAGCCAGACTAATTAATGTCAGAGTATTCAATCCATCAATTAACCCCTGGCTCAAGAATACTTATTGTGGTGTTGGTATACCTTTTAAAGCCATAAATCATTTTAGTTTATGAAAACAAAAACTCCTTTCATACGAGTTTATAATATTATCAAGAAAAACTGGTTATTCCCATTTTTTGCTGTAAATCTCAGATCAATAACATTTCAGAGTTACTTTATCAGCTGTAGATCAATATCATGCTTTATCATCATTGACTATTATTAAAATACTTATATCTTACCTTAGTAAACGAAAATATCTAATCATTGATTTTATGCAATGATATTCAGTTATGCCATCTCAATATAATTGTATAAAAAGGCTTCATCTAAAAAACTGACATCATTGTTTATGTCCTTGCCGAAAAACAAACACCGCCTTCATTTCTACGCCACTTCTATTCCACTTTTCCGTTCTGTGCTAATAAATTCACTTTATAGTTTCCTTGACAAACTAATATGGGGTTCCATTAATTTTATAGTGTATTCTTTGATGTCCTCTCTGGAAAGGTTTCAAACCATTTCCCTTCGTAAAATTAATGGCGCAAATTTGATAAATAACTAACAATATTTTTCAGAAATTACGTTTTTTCGGAGTGGTTTCTGAAATAAATTGTTATGTTTATGATTTATTGATATAAAGTATTTAGGTTGACCACTTAATGGTGATCCTACTGATATTAAAAATGTGAAAGTTTGTTTGAATGTATGTGTTTAAGATGTCAGGTAAACATCTGCAATTTTTCATAGAATGTGAATCAATACAACATGTAACAGAAAGAGTATATGCATCGTGAAATGTGTGGATCTACCCATAAAAACTGAACAACTTCCCCTCAGGAACATAGGTCGAAATACGAAAAAAAAAATGACTTCCCATACTAAATGTGCAGTCAGCTAATGCATTTTGTATGGAAGGTCAATTTTTTTTTCGTCTTTCGATCTATGTTCCTTAGGGGAAGTTGTTCAGTTTCATGGGTAGATTCACACCTTTCTTGATGCATATACCCTTTCTGTTACACGTTGTATAAGTTTAAAATTTGACTATCCATCTTTAACCATAAATAGCACAATTGGTTACTTTTTTACCGCTGAAAAACATCTTATTTATTTAATTATTATTAGCCTATACTGGAAAAAACTATTCACAGAAAAACTCAATTAGTCGCAGGTGAAACCGTGTGTCGTGAAGTTCGTCTAAAATACATTTCTTGCTAAGATATTTTTTTTATGTCAAAGATTATTTCGTGACTTCGTGTAACTGTCTAATACGTTGTGATTAATACGAATACATATATTCCTAGAAATGTTGTCTTATCTAAACACATGTGGTTTTGTCTCATATATCATTTTGTAAAAGAGAGAGGCGCTATATAAATTTGAATATGTCTAAATGACTGCACGTAAAATTTAAAAGTTATTGTTGATGTACTTATATATTTTACACACCTCTGCATTATTATATCAACATAATGTATCAAGGAACTTGCGTTTAAAGCAAGAAAATAATCCCAAGGGATTTAAAGTTGTATGGAAATCCTTAATAGCCCAAGGGTTATTATGTGATTTGAATTTGGAATGTCATGTGAACTACTAAGAAAATAATTTTCAGAAAAAAAAAATATGGCTGTGTGTGTATTAAAACTGTTGCCACACTCGCCTTCTGCGCCTTCCGGCGAGTGTAAAAAGGCTGTATGACTAGTTATCTGTATGTGCTCTTTGCTTTGTATAAAAAAAAGAAACTAAAAAAAAGAAAACGCGGTTTGATTTTGCAAAAGTTTTTCTCTCATTGATTATTACTTCCATTTCGTAAATTGTAATAAATAAATAATAATAAATAATAAAATTGTTTATTTTCTCACAAATCTTATACTAACTTAGTATCTAAAATACAAATATATAAAATTTACTATTGAGTCTACAAATTATAGAATTTTTCCGAAGTGTGAGACTGGTGCCTAAACTAGATATAGAAATACCTGTACTATAGGTCACCAGGCCCTATTCGTGCAATAACTATAATTGACCCAGATAATCTAATAAGTACAACATAATGAAATAATACTAAACACAATTTTACTATAATTAACACCTAAGTAATGAAAATAAATGCTGAGTGCGCTCTATGCGCAATCATAATCGGTCGAACGTAATTGTCGGTCCTCAGCACTTTTCCTCGCCGGGCATGTCTCGTCACCTGTTTTATGAGAACTGGGTTTATTAAAGCGCTTGCATGTAGCACATTTTGCTGGTTCATCCCGTTTTGGACAATCCTTAATCGAATGCCCAGAACATCCACAGTGTCCACATGTGAGGTCAGTATCACGGCAATATTTCGCTGAGTGCCCATATTGCTGACACTTGTAACATCTAGTTACAAATGTATAGTCCATTACTGGGCATGAAGTCCAATGTACATAAATGCGACTTTGCGGTATTATAAGTTTCCTTAGTTCAGCAGTCACTTCTAGAATAAAGTTGCAGTGATTGTTGTCCCTTTTTCCTGATTTATGGCTGATTCTTATGGAGTCCAAAAACTTTTCGCGCTCAAAGTTCAGGTGCCTATCAGCTATATTTTGTTCATACAAACAATCAAGAACTTCTTTGTCGGGCAGGTCAGAGGGGACGCCTAAAAGTATGATCTTAGGTCTTCTTTTGGCTCTTTCTTCAACTTTCAAGCCAGAAAGTGCTATGCTTTCGTTCTTCTTCAGCTTTTCGAGATCATCCTTCCGTTCCGAGCTGATGATAACTCCACCATTTTTTGTGTTCCAAACGCCACTGATATGCAGTTTTAGTTTATCGGGCTTAATAAGATCCTTCACAACTTTCTTTGTCTGTTCACTTGGCTGAGTCTTATCTTCAGGAAAGATTATAATGCTGGAAGTACTAGGAGGGCAGATAAGGGATTCTTTACCCTTTTTGAGGGCGTCGGCGAAAGATGTATGGGCAGTTGTAGTATTATTTGTTGTTTGTACTATCTGTTGTTTTAGTTCTTCCAGTTGTTCAGTAATGTCTTTTTCCCTTAGTAAAGTCTCAATTTGGTAATGAGCTGATATTAATTTCTGTTTCACAGACTGATATTGCACAGCCATCTGCGAAACTCTGCCCAGAATATTTTTGCATATCTTAGAAATGTTGAGCTTATTTTCAGTGTTAAGCTTCGAGGTACTTTCAGATGTAATGGAACATACGTCATTTAAAGATTGCTCTATTTCACTGAACCATGTATGAATACCCGGGGTTGTAATAACTTCCAGAGGCGGAGCAACTAAGGAAGGAGAGGGGGCAGATTTCCCGAACTGACATGGATTCATGTTGAAGTTACAGATATAAGGCCATCTGCACTTCAAGTATTACACAATTGACACAGTTTGCGTTCTTTACTCACTAATTAAGTCACTGTCAGCATATTGCACATGCACTGACACAGATTCACATTGACCAAGTTACATTAAAATTATTTTTAATAAATTTTAAACGACCGAAAACACGTCCATCTGCAATAACGTACAGATCACATAGTCATTGTCGAGTGAAATTAATATTTTGACTCCAGAAGACATTGTGACTAGTATTTTATCGTATTTTGTTATTTATGTTGAATATGTTAAATACGATCAATTCGTTTTTTGGAAAAATACGTAGGTAGTGGATTGTGAACGTGAAGTGTAGTTCAGTGAGTGTGAATTGACTTTCGGATCTGTTGCTTCTGGTATGTTTTCAATATTTATTTATGTATCAATATTACATGATTAGGTATATTTCTGAGCTTTATTATCTTACAGACGCCTGCCACCGTCTAAGTAATCTGTGCAGTAGGTGTGTAAAATATAGTATGCTCCTCGGGAATAAATGTGTCTTCGCCTTGGGCAGACTTGAATCCCTCGCTACATTCAGGATTCTTGTCATAATTCCCTCGCTTCGCTCAGGAATTAAAGATTTAATTCCCTCGCTGCGCTCGGGAATTAATCCTAGAATCCTTCATTCCGCTCAGGATTCAATATGCTGCCCGTGACGTTAGACACTGCTTTATTCCCTCGTTGCCTAATATACTATTTGAATGCACGTTAGGTGGTCGATCCAGTTCACTGTTTTTGCCAGTAGTGGACGTTGCACAAACCTTAGCAGAGTTTCCATTGAGCAGTTTCAACATAAATCTTAAAAAAAACTTTCATTTGGTTATATTATTTGTAGGATCTTCAGTAGTAACTTAAGTGGATAATTAAGTCTATAAATCATAAGAAAAAATAATGTGGTTTTTTTTTTCTATTAAGTAACTATCTCTAATTTGAATAAGTGACAGGACCAATTTTAATTACAGTTTGGAAATTAGTTCACCAGATCGACATCACAAATAAACCTTCACATACCACACCCTGTATAACTTAAAAGCAAGCGCTTTATCCCACAATCTATTTTTAACTGAGAATATCTCGAAGACAGTTTTAACTTAAACCGTGCCCAGAACCGCTTAGACATTTAACTGTTTGGTTTAACCCGAAATAGATGCACTCTCGTTAAAAGGTAACCGAGCTGGGTTATGGTGATGTTGTATTAACGTTTTTTGTCACAGTCTATTGTAATGTTGAGTTATTCTGATGCTAATAGTAAATTTTGTAAACAGCAGGTGTAGATGTAGATGTATTTTTGCTTTTCCTCTAGGTCATTGCAATTGTAAAGAAATATCCTCAAATCAAATTTTATTCTAAACTATAATAATAAACACAAACCAAAATGGTGCTCACTTGGCTTAGGCCCGTGATCATTGCAATACCGGCAATAATCTGTAACCGAGCCGAAAAAAAGGAATACAATAATAATAATTTATTTTCAGTCAAAATGTTCAAGATAATATTTGCACTGTCCGTTGTTGAAGATAACATTTCGTAGGCTACTCATACTCTGCCTACCCAAAAGTATGATTTTCATAAGAAATAATTCGCCCCGGTGCTAATTTGGAAAATTACACACGAGGAAAGTTACATTTTAGGAATTGGTTAGTTATTGGTTAGCCCATATAACTATGTCACATAATAAAGAATTTGCTAAAATTGAACCCACACGCCCTCTGAGTAGACAGCTCTGGTAAGCAAACAATCATCATAAAGGGGCATATATTATTTTGTCAAATAATTATAGATCTTAATACATAGGCATGCAGCTTAAATTTGTTTGTATCAGTAAAATCTGGTAGCATAAAAAAACTTTTATGCTGACACAGAAAGTAATATTTATTTGGCAAGTGGATAGTAGTAGTACTATCGCCGAAATAGTTGCTCTAATAACTGCCTCTATAGTCTAGTAGTGTGTGCCTTGTGCTGACGACCCGAAGATCGAAGCTCGATTCTACCATTTTTTGAATTACCTGATTGTCCGACAAGTTACCCTACAAGTAAGATAGTTCTGTGCTTCGGATGGCACGTTATCTTTGATCATGGTGGTCATTAGATTTAGATTAGGTAGGTATGTTATAGTTAGTTATTAATAATTGTGTGCCAAACATTTTATTTACTAGGTATTTCATATTATAAAACAAAATTCTTCCCTCTATTTGTCTGTCTGGAAGCAATAAATTCAAAACCACAAAACGGATATTCATGTGGATTTAAGTGATTCATGTCATAAGCAAATTTTAGGTGCACAATTTTATTCAATGTGGTATTTGAAATGACCCGAAGGAAAGGAAAATAATAATTAGCAAAGAATTTATAGCTAATCTGAAACTGACACCTGAAAAACAAATAACCTTCTTTGTGTTGCGCACTCGGTTAACACAATACAGCTGTTGTTTTTCGTAACTGATGTTTACAGTCTCACTGTAAGAGTTTTAAAAACGTTCACACAGAGCACAACGTGGTAACAGAACAGAGGTGGCGTCACTTTTCGTAAAAATAAATTGTATCTCAAATAACTAAATTTTCATCAGTATATTTACAATTTGCAACAACATGAAGTACTTCTTAAGTTCATGTCTTGCCCTGCAAAAGTGCTAAAAGTGGCCAAAATATAAAGCTAGATTCTGATTTTATATAATGGTTTATACATTCATACTCGTATAATTCACGATGTCTCAAATCGTAATATATTATTGAAAATATTTGTATTTGAAATACAATTAATAAATTACGATAGGTGGCACCACCTCTGCTCTGTTTCCACCTTAAACAAAGAACGTTTAGAAAGAAAACAATGCGTAAACAGACAGACAGATTGTAAAATGCCATGTTTTATTAGTGTCGAAGGTATTTCATTTTTATGCCTCTGAAGTTTAGAAGAGATCTTTAAATTTTATCGTAGTTGATTGGTCTAAGCCTTGGGCTTTCAATACGGAGATCGTGGATTCGACTTTAAATTTTCGTTTTGTTTAATGAAACACTCCATTATCAGACCTGATTAAAACGCCTTTTACTGGGTTATTGATACTCTGCCTACCCTATAAAGAACACAAGGGTGATTATATGTATTCATAATTTATAATCATTTGAAGTTACTCCTGGTTAAGCTCTAATGGTTAAGTATTTTAACCGCTAATAAGGGTTAACGACCTCGTGTTAATAAATCACATACATTACCGCTTTAGCTAGGATTACCACCTATTTTTAGCGCACTCGGCTAATTAAATGTGGAAGTTTATTGGTTCTTGTTAGAATTTGGTACCTACTTCTAATGTTTTTAATACATGCTATCGTTATTAGAAGAAAGTAGTCGGATCGCTTTTGTAATTGTATTAAGGTGGAATAGGTTCAAAACAAGACATTTTATATCAAGTTTATATAGTACACTTAGCATCATAGAAAAGTGACTCCTATATAATAAAGCAAAGTGGTCACTTTTCTATGACGCTATCTGTACATTTTTTCTTCGTTTATTTTCCAAAAGTAACAAATATAAAAACATACAATAGCCCAAGCCTTTGTTTCTTACGTGGTAGGTAAACCGTCGATGGCTTAGTAAAATCCGTATTGTCTTGTCTGAATTTAACAAATATAGGACCGGCTTGATTGAGATTAAAAAAAATTGATGGATGGCGAAACTGCGTTTTTGACGTATCATAAATAGTTGCCAATTTTACTAACAGTAAACTTTACAGAATGTTTTTATATTTTTATGCAGACATGCTTGCTGCATTTATTGCATTTTAAATTGGAGATTCGGCCAAAATATCGCTGCATGCATACAAAATGTCCAATGAACCACTTTATCACCATTTCTTAACTCCAAGAGTACTTCATCAGGAGAACTCGTAAATCAAGCAAATTAGTATTGATCGTAACCCAATTGGAGTGAAGCCAGAATATCAAGACTTATTCCAGGAATTAATCTTGAATTTTGATTGGCCAATTGAGACTCAGTCCACGTTAAATTGTTATAGAAATGAAGTGACAAGTGAACAAATTTAGTCCTGTCACTTTCTTAAATTCTTTGAATCCTTTAAATTTTTATGTGACGTCACTCTCTTAAAATTTAAATAGAATGGGGAATCATCAGCTGATTTTACGACTATCAAAGTGACGTATACAACGCTTGAATTAATTAATTGATCTTAATCGATGGTTTTTTTGCTGTGCTTTTTAAAGTAAATTCTTTCTTTATAATTTTTTAGTCTGAATTAAAATTATATTTATGGAAATGTTTTAGGTTTGTTATACCTCTAAAATGTTATATTTCTCGTTATATCTGGATAATATAGGTATAAATTAAATATCCACTTATGGTCTTTATAAATTATGGCAAAGGTCATTGAACTGGGAAAATATATGTTTAATTTTTAGGGTTTCTAATTTAACCTAAACATAAAATTGAGATTAAGAATAAGACTGTGTAGTGGTAAGCAGACCTCCTTTAACGTTTGCTTTGGTACTTTAGTCATCTTATATTACCAATATATTTCTAAACTATGTTAAGATTAGTTTTGTCACTTTCTCAAAAGAGTATTTTTTAGAAAATTAACAGCTAACTTGAAAACCGTCAAAGTGATGTTAACTACCGCAAAATCAGATATTATAAAATTGTCTAAAAATGCGTCATTTTGAGAGTCTTACTTCACTTTGACAGCTGTTAAATCAGCTGATAATTGGATAAAGTGTCTGGAATAATTTTAAATCTATAGTTTAGAAGTTTGTAAGACCCATCCTCTATTATTTGAATATTTTCTTTAAAAGTTTGAAACCAAAACGTCCAATCTTAAAAACTAGCTAAAAATATGTTTCAACTGTCACTAAATGCGTATGGCTAAAAGAATCCGGACTATTTCGCTACTAACTATTTGACTATTTCATTAATGTATCTATAGGGTGTCCTTATAATGACCAATCATACCATTTTAGTATCACAAATTGACCAACACAGCAAAAATACAGGGTGTTAACACAAAAAAATGACTTGAATTTTGTTGTATTAGGTCTTGAGATAAATATATACCTACGATAATATAGAGAGACATGACATTATTGAAAAATATGTTTGCCAATAGGTTATTTTTTTAATCAACCTGGGTCAAAAAAATATTGCATGTTCAGAATTGACACTAGTCTAAAACAAGTTAATTTACAAAAAAATGTATTCAGAAAGATCATGTACGTTTTGAATCTTTTAATAATTATTAATATTATTATCAAACGATTGTTATGTTATGATACCAAATAGACATATTTATTTATGTCAATGTGTGTGTTCAAAAATGTTAATTTATATAAATGTTGATTAATTCGTGATACCAAAAATAATATGAAATGGTTGGAATTTCAGACACCCTGTGTTCATGGTCTCACACAAACATGGCACATCATGTGCTTATATGCTGTAAGGCTGTAACTTACTGAAAATAATACTTTTGCTATTTGTACAAAAAGCTTTGACAGTTTTTTTTCACCTGTCACTTTTTTAACTGAATCGTCATAGGTGTAGGTTTAGAAACATCAGAATAAGCATATTTTGCTGAATAAATAGTGAAACATGTTAAACATAGTGTTTAAGTATACAAAATATTACGTATGTTTGTTGATTGAAAGGTAAATTAGAAAAAAAAACTAAAATGCACGATCAGTCGATGAATGATGTTTTTATATACTTTTATATCACATAATAAAAAGCATAAAAGAGTATAATTAAGTTCTAAATAAAAACCAAAATCACAGTGCTCTGGACAAGATTTTCAACTTGCCCTTTTTTATAAATAAATTCTAATTGATACATAAGTCGTAAGGAAGAAATAAAAATGTCTTTTCAACTAAAAAAAGCTACCTATTTTTCTATCATAATGTCCCTAATAATATCTCGATTCAGTGAATCCTAAGTCTTAATCAAATATCCTTCATTGCATTAATGAAAATATAAAAAATTTAATTCCTAGTGGTTTATGAAACCTATATTACCATTATACATGTTAACTTCTTTATATATATATTTTACTGAGTTCATAACTAAATATGAACTTGTTATAATAGTTCGATTATTTAGTAGGCCCGTAACATTAGTTTACAATAGTAAAAATTAGGCTGGCTCCTTATATACTAAATTTTTTCTCGGAACTTTATCTGTGGAACAAAATTTATCTGCACAACGCATTGAACTCGAGAACTCAACAGTTTCGGCACCAATTTTCGGACCAGACTTACAATACGTACTTACACTGTTCATAATCCAAAATTTCGAACATCCACAATCCTTGGGGCACCACTACACATGATATTAGTATATATCGTATATATCATCGTTATGTGTCACTTCACTTACACTTCACGAGTAGACTAGAGTGTCTGGGCGCAAATGGAGAGAGTGCATCGAGTGTAGAGTTTGGGTGTGAGCTGGACACGGCTTGGCCATATCTGGTCTGGCGGGCCGGCCTGCTCGAACGCACATTCACCGAGCCAGCGGAGCCAGCACCGCGCTCGCGGCCAGAGCCAGCGCCAGCGACGACGCCAGCGCCGCACCGCGCGAGTAGGACAACTCCTCGCTCTTTACAACCTCGTTGGGCGTCTTGTCGTACTTATGCGTCTTCTTGGTCACGGGTTTGATGGTGGTAGTGGTCGTGGTGGTTGTAGAGGTGGTCGGGGGCGGCGGCGGCGGCGGCAGCGTGGGCTGCGGTGGCGGCGCCGGCGACTGCTCCTCCGGCTTGCAGCACACGCGGAACACCAGCTTCATGTTGTGGCTGAGGCAACGCCCGCCGATGCGCCGATGCAAGTCGTCTTTGCTCGACGTTGATATAAAGTAATAGTCCTTGCCCGGCAGGAACTCTAAGCCACCCGGCTGAGGCGTGAACGGCCGGAAAGTTATTGTGAAGAACATCAACTTATGTGGTTTATCACATATTGCTATTATCCGTGGATTCGGATTCGTTATCCTACACGTATCATATTCTTCTTTACTCACATTATATATTATATACTTTTCTGTATCCTCTTCAAAAGTTCCTGGGGCGTAAACTGGACATATTATATTCACTTGATCGTATTCGAACTGTGCATTCCCTTTATTCAAGTCAAATACGTGGTCAGTATTGTCTATTCTAAATATACTATTAGTTGTGTTCCAATGTATGTAGAAGGACTTTGCGTAATTCCCCATTACGCTTTCTATGAAGAAAATGAGGACTAAGATCGTCCATGGCGTGGAGCGGAGACCGAAATATGCGAGGGACACCATTCTTACTTCTTTATGTTCTCATAGCCCGATCGAAGACGCTTCGGCCGAAACCCGCTTTATAGCTGTCTCACCCAGCTAAAACCCTTATACCAATCCATATTTACATTAACTAACTCATTTTCGACTAAATTCCATTGTTTAAAAACAACAATTCACTGAGAAAACACAATCCGTTTTCAACACCGAGCACCGTCCACCATATTCCTTGCACACACTAGATTTTATTCGTCGATAAATGTGGAATTCCAACGGACGTGGCTGCCGAAACGCCTTTTCGGAGTCACTTTTATCACTGCAACGCTTGAAATAATCACTTAAACAGTCACTTATTCGACGATTCTTGTTATAAAACGTTGGAATTAATCAATACATCACAGATTTTTTACAATACAGAGTCCTTTGTATGGCGGGGCGCGCGTGCGTACAGACGTGACGCGAGGCGGTGGTCGGGGGAACTACTGAACGCTGGAATGTGACCCTTCCCCTCCGCGCATGCGTCTCCCCGCGTCCCTCACCCCGCGCCCCGCGCTACAGACGCGTTCAAGCTTCGAGCAAGCTTTTTGAACTTCGAACACGACGCCATCTTTGTCTATTTTATTTTAAAATCTCTACATTTCTAATTTTTTGCGGCTAGGATTAAACAAGAAAATAACTTTTGTTTTATTTAGAATAATTTTAGTGCCGATTGTGGGTGCATTTTATTAGTTTGTTAAACGAAAATATTTTGTGAGCTTTTTGAGCTTTCGTGAACGCATCGGACGCGATGAAAGAAATAAAAAAGCTGCAAACAAGCTTTCTGCTCGTAAACGGAGAGGCGAGGCATAGCTTACCTGCTATAACTAGCTTTTTGTACCTATTTGTATAACTAGTGGATTTTAAAATAGCCTTGTTTATTCAAATAGATGTCTACTTGATATTCTGCGAAAGCAAAAAATATTTATGTGCCTGTTTACCGCAGAATGATTGTTTTTAAATGCATGTTTAAAATTACTATTGTTTTATTTTATTTGTTTTAGTAATGCCAATTCACGATATTTTCAACCGTCATTGGATTAATATTTTATTTGCTTATTTCTAAGATAAATATTTAATTCAAAATATGTATTTTGAAATAAAATATTTAACATGTGTTAGTTGTCATGCATATATTTTTGATAATGGAAAAACCCAAAAAATAGGTAGTGATTACAAAAAAAATATTATGTATAAGAATTTTGTTTTCTAATTAAAGTAAAAAAAATATATTTTTTAAAAATTTTAAATTCTAATCAGTATTTTTTTTATTATAATTATAGTATACTATAAATATTTTTGATTTCTGCAAACAGTTTTTGTTTGGGTCATTTTCATTCCATATAAAAAATTGTCATAAACTATTATTAATAATATAAAAACTTTAACAGGTCTCTGAATGTTTCTTTTTTGGCATATTTTATAACAGTAAAAAATTCCGCATTTCTTAGATAATGGATAATGGTTGGATGCTTTTTTTATGTGTACCAATGAAAATTTCAATGAAAATTTAATTATTTTCATGAGCTATATTTTAACATCTTTTTAACAGCCTCATGATCATGACAGCCATTGTTGTATTGAAAAGTACATAGGAAATAAACAAAAGAAACATTAATATAAATTAGGGTACATAATTTGCCTGCCAAGTTACAGGCTCGTATTTATAAAGCGATTTCAAGATTGAGAGCAATATTAAGTATGGATTTGTCAGTTAGTTTTGTACCGAAATGACATTTCTGATACTCAAACTCGCTGTCCCTCTTGAGAGCTGATTATAAATACGGGCCTAAGTGTCTGGTAATACATACATAAAATCACGCCCTAATCCCAAATGGGGTAGGCAGGGCAAAATATACCTAAACAAAGGTCGTTCCACCACGTTTGACAAGTTTTGAGGGTTTATGCAAATTATTATAATATAATGTAAGTATTTTGCAATAATGACGAGTTGTTAGCCCATCGCCTAAAAGGTATCTGGTCGTCAGGAGAATAACAACACCCCTTCTGTTACACTCTGTATAATATGTTGCCAGTGTTTAGCATATGTAGTAACCTCACTATCTTTGCTGTACTAGATTAGGTATATCGTAAATCCTGAGTGATTAGTAGCTTATGGTAACAACGCGATAAGGTGACCAATTGATTTGGATTAAATAAGAACAAACTATATAGATATATTGGCCTCGATTCACGCCGTCCAGTTACTAATTCTAATTCTTAGTAGCGCTGTCACTTTCTTATATTTGACATAAGAACAGGATAGCAAATAAACAGATGACATTGACATTCCTAATCTGACATAAGACTGCTTAAATTACGTAAAATTAGTGAGCATGCTCTATGGTCATTCCTTATTTAAAGCGCCGTACGTCAAATTAGGAATGTAAAAGTCACGTTTTTGTTTGCTATCCTGTTCTTATGTCAAAATTAAGAAAGTGACAGCGCTACTAAGAATTAGAATTAGTAATAGTGCGTCCTGAATTAGCACCATTATTTCCTGGGCTAATTAATAACCTATTTCAAACCCAGTTTTAAAACTGTTGCCTAATTCTGTCAAAGTCTCGTTATATTTACACACCTAATTTTACGCATTTGCCGACCCCATAAGGAATAGAGGCATGATTCTCCAAATGTCCTGCTAAAACGGACCGCGTGGCCACTGTTTTCCGCTCCAATTCACGCGTCGCATAAACCAATTATACGTTCCGTTCTAAAATCCGATTATGACCGTACGGATATGACAAAATTTTGTTAGAATGGAACGTTTTTGTATAGATTTCGATAGAATAAAAGAATAGTTTATACGGGGTGTAAGGGACAGCGTCCCGCAAACTTATAGGGGTTGCTCAGTAAACGAAACTGAACAACTACCACCAGGATTTTTTTTCAGAAAATGAAAAAAAAATGCTTTTTCATACAAAATGACCACCTCGATCAGACTATTTGTATGGAAAACCAATTTTTTTTTTCCTGAAAAAAAATCCTCGTGATAGTTGTTCAGTATCGTTGACTGAGTAACCCCTATCAGTTTGCGGGACGGTGTCCCTTACACCCGGTATAACTTCTCGCGTGGTGCCTAGAATAGCAAGATGAGCAAAGGTGAGCTTAAAAAGAGATCTCTTCCAGCCAACCCAAAGGAGCGGGGATGAAAATTGACACGCATCGCCAAAATGATCTTTTTCTTTATAAAACATTATTTTAATCTTCCATGCTGGACTGGAAGTCAAAGAAAAACATAGAATGTGCCAGCTGCATCTCCTCCCGGGCATGCTGTAAAAACCAGCTAAGGGATTCGAGGGTCTCAGTATATTGTAATGTAGGCGATGGGCTGACAACCTGTCACTACAGCAATATACAGGTCTATCTTAAACAACCCTCAAAACTTGTCAGACGTGGCGGTACGACCTTTTCTTTGGTCGTTTTCGCTCTGCCTACCCCATTTGGGATAAAGGCGTAATTATATGTATGTATGTATGTAGATAACATTATTTTCATATCTTAGTCTACTATTTACCAACCTACTTCTGGAGACGAAGATGGATTACTTCCAAAACATGAGGATTAAAATGATTAAAACGGGATTACTAAATTCGACTGTTCATACTTATAATGATAAGCTATGTGATAACGGCGAGATGCTACCGTAGGTTAAGTGGCGCAAACAGAAAAAACAATAATTCAACTAAAACGTCGAACTTTGTAAGGTTAGGCGATTAGGGTGAAATCTTCAAAATTTAAAGTTTGGAGGTTTCCTCTAGATGTTTTCCTTACCCGTAAAAGCGCCGAATAAACGTACATTATGAAATTCGAAAACAGAAAAACACATTGGTACGTAGTGGGATTCGAACCACGACCTCCTGCACAGAAGACTGCGGCCCTATCCACTACACCATCCGGGATTTATAGTAAACTAGGAAATCTTGAAGATGACCTAGGTAATTGTTTTCGGATTTCAGTTAGTTTAGTCTGTACATATTTGGATATACATTGTAAAATGTAAATTATGATACACACTCGTATAATTATTCCTTTTTATATAAGTACTGTCTATCCGTCACATGTTAAAAATGATTGTCAACTTATTATTAACTATTTATGAAAAAAAAACGGTTTTCTGAGCATAAATTATATTCATCTTCTCTTTTTAAATAAAACTGTGTGTGTACAATACAGTTTTATTTTATATTATTAGTGGCGCCACTTAGCTCAGGGGAGCTCTAAGCAAATAGTAAGTAGTCAACTTACACGGCAGCTTATCATTATCAACATCAACATATGTTTGACAACGTGTAACCGTATTTTTTTTTATTGTTGTCACTCAAATACACAAACAGGACCAAGTTTGTATGTAGACAAGTTTTTATCTAACCAAGGAGAACTTCCATGCTGGACTGGGAGCGATACAAAAGCATAGAATGTGCCAGCTGATTTTCTTCCCAGTTATGATGCAAAAATCAGGTAAGGGATACGACGTCAGTGTATTTGTAATTTAGTTTAGACATGAAAGAGGAACAAATAAACATACAGACAGAGTTACTTTCACATTTTATAATACTACTATGGAGTTCAACAAAAAAATATTCCTGGCCTAGCTCTTTATTAAAAAAGCTAAACTCCATTAAAAGGACTAAAGTCCCTGCAGTTTTAGCTGCGGCTATAAAGGGACTGTCAAAAAATGGATAAACTAATAGTGGAACCACTTCGTTCTAGCTTTGACTATGGCTTTGAGCTCGTCCCTCCATTAAAGCCTATCAGGACTATGTGACTGTGACCTAGGCCCGTATTTATAATCAGCTCTCAAGAGTGTCAGCGAGTTTAAGTTCGTATCAGAAATGTCATTTCAGTACAAAACGACCTGTCAAATCCATACTTAATACTGCTTTCAATCTTGAGATTGCTTTATAAATACGAGCCCTAGTATATTGTGCAGGGTGTAAGGGACAGCTTCCCGTAAACTCATAGGGGTACTAGAAACTGATCAACTTTCATTTCTTCTTGAAAGTTGTTCAGTTTTGTTGAATAAGCTACCCCTTTCAGAAAATTAGATTACCTATACCTATTATAATTAATTACCTTTCCGCCTATGACTAATATTTTTTCCGAGGAAATGAGTTATTTTTCGGTGGCACAGAGTGTTTGTAGTAGGTATTGCCTTAATAATAAGGTAGTATATTACCTTAATCCTTTTTTTTTACTTTTTCTTTACATGTTTCAGGCCCGTATTTATAATCAGCTCTTGAGACTGACAGCTAGTTTGAGTACGTATCAGAAATGTCAATTCAGTACAAAACGGCCTTCAGTACAAGATGTCAAATCCACACTTAATATTGCTTTCAATCTTGAGATCGCTTTATAAATACGAGCCTAGGTACAGTAGGTACTATACCTACAGCCTACAGTATTTTTACCAATGTTGTTCTTTTTTCAAATTTGAAAGAAGAATTTTAAAATAGCTATAGTTTTTTAATGTTGCCATAAACACTTCCAAGAACTTGAATAAATATAAAATCAAAAAAACCCTTTTGCAGTTACTACTTATTGTTTTAAAGAATTTTTTATAACTTTCTTACCCTTTATTATTAGTTTGACTTTCTCTAACGGGGTAAGGTTGTAAAACAATAAACATTTTGTCGGCATGTTTGTCTGTAAGATAAATAACAATATACAGGGTCTCAAATACTGTTGTTTGTGCTATTTGTTCACAATTACTCATCGGCAATAAATATTTGGACCCGTTATCTTTATCTTTGCTAGTAAAGGCAAAAGTGTTTCAGTTGGTTAATATTGGTGCCGATTCGGTTGTAGACACAAACTAACTTATTTTATTGGTCCTATTATTTCCTAAAATTTAATGAAAAAAGAACAGCAACACAACCAGATTTTACTGTCAAAGCGACGTTTTGATTGAATAAGACGACACAGTCTAAGTAGCGTCTCTGACAGAATTATAATCATTATTAATCAGCTATCTGTAATGTTGCTGTCTATTTTATTAAAGTTTTTAAAAGTGACACGACCAAATAGAACCAAACCAAATATAAGTTAAATTGTGTCTACAACCGAATCGGCACCGCTGGCCCGATTCGGTAAAAACACTACTTAACTAAATTTACACTTGATAAATTCCTGTCAATCTGAAAATCAAAACATGTTAGCCGTGGACGTTTATACTTTAGTAGCCTAGTTGCAAGTGTGTCTGCCTGCTAGCCAGAGGGTCCCGGGTTCGATTCAACGCAAATATTTTAATGAATGTATACCCTTATTGCAAAAACCAATTATCTGCATTTTTTTACCAAAAATGAGTTAAATACACCATTCGATTCGTCTCGTCGCGATTAAGCTGCAGGTAAAACCCATTACGTGCTACGACGCTTAGTTACAAAGATAGGTAAAGTAAAAAGCAATTAATCTGCAAAAATGATCAAATTATCTCCATTAAAAAAATAGTAAAATCATTTAATACTTAAAAACTTGTAAACGAATGGCACAAAAACCATCTTTTGTATTATAACAGGTATTAGATGTAGTTACTTAATTCACAATATGCCAAGATTATTCAGTAAATACATATTAACCTGCGATAACTTGTTTTACCCCTTATTAATGAACTAGAAATTGCTGAGTTTACATCAGCCAGTTTCAGCAAGCAAGCTTTAGTTGTTTTTTGCCGAAAATAAAATACACTATGACGTTTTCCGAACACCTTCAGCTAAAACCAATTATCTGTGTTTAGTTATTTTTTTCTTTCATTAGTCCAACCGTTGCTAGTGAGATGGTTTTAAATTAGCTTCAGCTAAAACGTGGCTAAAACCTTCTAACCCATGTATAGCATTCTCTTTCGCACGCAACATTTGACGCACGCAAGTACGCGGACTTTGTTTTCGCGGTAATCGTTACAAATCCTGCGCAGTTTCGTTAAAAGTGTTGTTTTCAACGTGTTTTGTGTAGATTCTTAGTGAATTTAATAAAAAACCGGCCAAATGCGAGTCGGACTCGCGCACGAAGGGTACCGTGCTCTTATCTATACAATATTAGACATGTTTGTTACAAATTACCGTTATTAATATCCTTTTATACGGGTAATCAAGCAAAAACTTGGGAAAGAAATCACGTTTTTGTATAGGAGCACCCCATAAATATTTATTTAATTCTATTTCGAAGTATTTGTTGTTGTAGCAGCAACAGAAATACATCATCATTGAAAATTACAACTGTCTAGCTATCACGGTTCATTAATTTTATTTTTAGTATTTGTGGCATTAGAAATGCATCCATCGTTGAAAATACCAACTCTCTAGCTGTCACGGTTCATGAGATACAGCCTGCAGTCACTGTGGTGTCAGAGAGAAAAATCACGTTTGTTGTATGGGAGCCCCCCTTAAATATTCATGTTACCTACTTGTATTAATTTTTATTTAACTTCACTTATTAATTAACTATTAGATATTTTTATCAAATGTTTTTTTTTAGGGTTCCGTACCTAAAGGATAAAAATCGGGAACCTATTACTAAGATTTCGCTGTCCGTCCGTCTGTCTGTCTGTCCGTCTGTCACCAGGCTGTCCTGTACCTCATGAACCGTGATAGCTAGACAGTTGAAATTCGCAGTTCGCAGATGATGTATTTCTATTGCCGCTATAACAACAAATACTAAAAACAGACTAAAATGAATATTTTGAGAGGGCTCCCATACAATAAACGTGATTTTTAGGGTTTTTGTCTATCACCAGAACGTATTTCATGAACCGTGATAGCTAGACAGTTGTTATTTTCAATGATGTTGTATTTAAGTTGCTAAATATTTAAGGGGGGCCAATAAATCGTATATTGGTGCTCGATATTAAATACGGCAACAGTTAAACGCTTGAAATATTCACAGAACATTGATTAGTATAATTACTTTGAAAATAAATAACTAAATTAAAATATAATAAACATTTAAGGGGGCTCTCATTCAAAAACGTGATTTCTTTGCCGTTTTTTTTTGCTTTTGTACCCGGATAAAAGAATATAATAACGGTAACTGTTAACAAAAGGTTAAATTGTAGTGTCTTATATCTATACTAATATTATAAAGAAGAAAGATTTGTATTTTTGTGTGTTTGTTTGTAACGAATAAACTCAAAAACTACTGGACCGATTTCAAAAATTCTTTCACTATTAGAAAGATACGTTCAACTTGAGTAACATAGGCTACTTTTTACCGCGGGAAAATACACCATTCCCACGGGAAACTATATTTAGCAGCGGGTGACACCGCTGACAGAAAGCTAGTTGTATAGATAATGGTACGGAACCCTTCGTGCGCGAGTCCGACTCACACTTGGCCGCTTTTAAATTTCTTATTACGTACAAAAGGTACTGTTTAACTCAGTATTTTGTTCAGATTAGAAAACAAACCTGCAGATAATAAATAAAACTCTAATTTATATTCAGCAAAAACCAACTAACGATTTTCATTTTATTTCTGTACTGGAAATAGGGGTACTAAATCAGTTTTTGTCTTGAAGATTATAATAACTTAAAACAAGAGAATGAATTAAAACTGCCCGTAGAGCTGCCAGAATAGTAATTTTGGAAATACGGTAGTTTCGCTACATACAGGAAAAACCAAATAAATGAGCTCCTTACCGGATATTTCCTGATTTTTCTACAAAATCTAGTCAGTTTTCTTCAATTATTATCCTACTTAATGAAACTAGAATAATTGTTTGATTATAAATAACCATTAATACATAAAATAAACGTTATTATAATATATTTTTGTGTCGTCAAACTTTCAAGTGCTTATATCTCAAAAACTTTTTGGTAAAATTTTGGTGCAGATAATTGGTTTTTGCAATAAGGGTACGGTATGTCTAAGGCACCTTTCTGGCGGGGGCTATACTATGTGTGCTCATTGTTTCTTTTTCTTCCATACCTGTATTTTTTGAGCGTACAGAAGGGACGTCGATAAGGACCGTGAGATGTTGTGCGAACGTTTTATAAACAAAACCGAGCGCACAATAAAGTGCGCACGATACGCGTAAACAAATGCGCGTACGCACAACATACGACATTCGCGTGAGATAGTGGCGCACTGCGCTTTCTCTGAAAACTTACGCTTATTTGATGACGTAGAACAACGTAGGCAATGGTATGCGTGAATAGCATAATCAAGCCTGTAATCCTTACGGACTTGGCGTAGTGTCAATGACCGCGCGAATAACATGTGCGAATCTGACTTAAACTTGGCTAAATTTAATTTCTGATAAGTTTTTCAACTCGATGATGATTATATTGATAATGATTATTTTGTTCTAAACTATCGAGGTTATCATCGATAGTTCAGAACGGTTGCACGTTCCATGGATACGGACTGGATATGAAACTTGGCTAGTTCTTAAGCTTTTTTCTTAAACAATTTTATTGGGATACGTAGAACGTAGCAAACATACGCTCGTATTTATAAAGCGATCTCAAGATTGAGAGCAATATTAAGTATGGATTTGACAGGTCATTTTGTACTGAAGTGACATTTCTGATACGAACTCAAACTCGCTGTCAGTCTCAAGTGCTGATCATAAATACGGGCCATAATTAGCAACAAACATAAAAATAGGTATGTCAGTTTTTCTGTTTTTCTGTTTTTATCGTATTTCCATCATAATTTTAATAAAAGTGGCTGTGTTATACAATTTTTATTGTTTTACAATAGCAAAAATATTAAAATTCTACTTATAAAATATAATGTTATTTATAAACTAAACTTATACAACTGTTGGTAATTATATCTAAATGGATAGAAACAAACAAACACCGATATTATTATTCACAGAATGCCAAATAGATTTTTTCCCAAAGCCAAAGATGTCTAAAGGATGTGATCTCTGCCTTACACATCTGGGAACCGTTTGAATAATTATTTAGCATTTGACATAATATATTATTAAATAAAAAGTTATGCAAATTTTTTTATTTTTTTTAAATTTACACACATGCGATTTTGTTATGAAAAAGTGCATTTTAGGAACCCCATCTGATTTATTTATAAATAGAACATGCATACTACCATAAGCTACTGTCACTGCCTACTCTACATTTGAAGTAAAATTACTTATTTAGTTTTCCTGCAATTCTATAATATTTGCCATTTGCTGCGTGCTACAAGTCGCTTCGTTACTCCTTTTAAATAAACTATATCTTGGTCTGAAATATTTTAATGAAATTACTACTCCAATAAAAAGTATCAAAATTACCAAACAAATTGCAACAAAATACAAAACACCTTTCAAATCGTCAAATTCATTATTATTGTGACTAGAATCTGTAACCAATTTAAGTTCTTTACTATTTTTAAATTCTTCAATGATATCTAATACTTCTTTTACAATTTTGTTCTTTTCTTCGTTCAAAATTTTTATTTTCTCCTGCAGTTGGTAATCTACTTCATTTTTATCACTAATATTTGTATCATTTGTAGTGTATATTTTCTCAGATCCATTAATTTTCCGCAAAATCTCTTCGATGGTATCAATTTTTATTGTATTTGTTTGCAGTTTTAAATAATTGTTTGTATTATTTTGTGATTCATTTATAGATTTCAGTAGGCTTATTATACTTTGTTGCGTGTTTTTATTTTCTTTAGAATCATTTTCCAAATTGATTTTACTCATTATACCTAAAATCTTTTCAAGAATTGCACGATTTTTTTCAAATTCTTTGTATATCATCCATGAAGCTGCTGTGCTATTTCCGCTACTATTACTTTCAAATGAATTAATATTTACATTTGTATTTGAAATACATCTGATACCATGGATACTTTCGTTATGATGGTCTAAAATTTCTGCTGAAACATTAAATAAGTTTCGCTCGATGAACTGAGCGATGACATGACAAGAAATCGGATTTCCACCGATTGTCATCAATTTAATATTCGATGGTACAAATTCTTCAAACTGTATATGTTCAATTACATTGTTGTCTAACGCAATTATAGATATCTTTGGTGTGTTTATAAGCAAAGACTTCCGGAACTCATGTATAGCATTGCCAGACAAATTTAATGTTTCTAAATCATATAATCCATTCAGAGCACCATATTGTAAAGTTGATAAATCATTTTCATGTAAATTTAATGACTTCAAACCTTTTGTTCGTAAGAACGCTCCTGGTTGTATATACGTTATCAAATTAAAGCTTAGATCTAACCACATCAGAGTATGCATATTCTTAAAGGAATCTTTATCAATGTATGTAATTTTGTTTGCCTTCAAGTCTAAGTTATGTATATCATTAATTTTGAAGACACACACGTGGTTTAAATTATCAATATTATTACGTGAAAGGTCCAAATAAGTTATAGATATGTTCTTCAAACTTTCAAAATTAAAATGATTCTTTATGTTACTAAGTTTGAGGTCTGCTAAATAGGATAAGTTAGATAAAACCTCCATTGAGTCTATTATGGGATTATTAGATAAATCTAAAACTTTGAGATTTTTCAGTTCACGAAATTGTTGAGAATCTAGAACGATAATGTTGTTGTTACTAAAATACAACTTCTCTAAGCTACTTATGCCATGAACTGTTTCTTTAGTAACATTATGAATATTATTGTCATTTAAATTCAAATTTTTAACAGAAGATATACTTTTAAAATTCACATTGAAATTATCTAATAGATTACGAGACAGATCTAATATTTCCAAAGAACCAGTATTATTGAATGCGTCAAAATGAATAATAGTCAATTTTCCAGAAGTACAGTTCAAAATTTTGAGAGAATTTAAACCACTAAATGCTTCACTATCAATATTTGTAAATCTATTATTTGCCAATTGTATATTAGTAACGGCGGAAAGTCCTTGAAAAATATTTGCTTGCAATGAGCCAGATAGCAAATTGTTACTCAAATCTAGAAATTTAAGCTCGTGTAGGTCGAAAAATAGTTTAGAATCTATTACCTTTATTTTGTTATAAGACAAATCTAACGTAGTAAGCACTACGAGGTTTTTTAAAGACATCTGCGAAACATTTGTCATTTGATTATTTCGTGCTTTCAATATCAGAAGATGTCTCATGTCTTCCGTTTCAAAATCTATTGTAGTTAAATTGTTGTTAGATAAATCTAATTCAGTTAACAAATCTATGCCTCTGAATGATTTTGCATCAATTATTGTAATTATATTGTTACTCAAATCTAATACTTGTGTTTGCAGTCCAGCAAAAGCAGCAGCTTCTATTGCGTTTATTTTTCCATTACTTAAATTTAAATTATTTGTAGTAATTCCTTTGAAGATGTTGCTTTGTAGTGAGCCTCTTATATCATTTCCTTTAATATCGAATGATTTTATGCTTTTTCCTTTGAACGCATCAGATTCTATACTTTGAATTTTATTATCAGCTAATAAAAGTTGAACTATTTTAGTATTGCTCCAAAACAAAACTTTGCTCACGCTGATCAATTTGTTGTTACTTAGATCTATTTCCTGTAAATTTGCCAATGCTCTAAATGCATCATCTTCTATTGTATTTATTGCATTTGAATTTAAATTGAGTTTCTCTAAGTTTACCAAAGCATTAAAATCTGTTGCATATATGGAGGATATATTATTATTTTGAAGATACAATTCTTTTAGATTGGTAATCAAAACAAAACTTTGGCCTATATCTTCCAGTCTATTGAAAGATAAATCTAAAGTTGCTAAATTTTCAATTCCTTCAAAACTAAATGATTGTATCGTTTTAATAATATTATGTGATAAATTCAAGTGATTTAGTGTACGCCGATAAATATTACCTGATTCTAAATTCTCGATATTACCATGCGTAACATTTATCTTGATCAGTTCATTTAAATTAAGATTTAGAAAATCATTCAAATCTATGGTTTGATCTAACCAGTCTGTCACTGTTATTTCTTTCAACTTAGAAAACTCATGTAACGTTGCGGGGATTTTATCTGTATGTATTAACTTGATCCCTTTTATTTTCATGACGTTTATGATTTGCCTTGTTTCATAAGTCCAAGAAAAATCCACGTCCACATCATTTAAACATAAATATACACTAGCCTCTCTCATTCCTCCAGATGATCCTATAGGACAGTAATCTGGTAGAGTTTGCCATAAATTTACTAGTCCGTTAATATCAGTAATGCAATTAATATGATATTCGCATTTGCTAGGAATTTGTTTCATTTTGCAACTGGCATAGACTTCATGTTCAGCAAAAATCACAAACAGCGCCGCCAGGGATAACCATGACCATAAACCTGAAAAAAAAAATACATTACTAGTAGGTTATCTACCAAAGTGGTCTAATGTACTCCCGATCCGGGGGTCGTGGTTGGATTCCCAGGGAGGAACACAAAGTTAATATTTGTCGATTTATAATTTTCAAAAAATTTCCTCAATAATTAGGACCATTCAGGCTGAATTTCCTGCTTTTTCGTAAATAAGGATTCCGTTCTTCGGACGGCACCTTGATCATGGACGTTTTTTTTATAATTTTCGTGACAGAAACCAAGTCATATACGTTAATAGCTACGGTTAATAGGTTCATTTATTTCGAGCTCAAAAACCAAAACTAACTCGGAACATAGTTCATTTCTTTGTTGTTTTTTGTTCAAAATTTGTGAAGGAAGCTAATATAAAATGAAAATTTTCAATAATCTATTTCTATATTATGTTTTTAGCATTTACCATTAATAACAATTGTACATTGTGTTCCTGGATATTGTGCAAAGACGAAAATTTATGAAAATATACCAGACTTTATAAAAAGTATATTTTGTCAGAATCGTCCATACAGAAAAAATAATTTCATTTATAGAAAGTGTTCAAATATTAAAAAACTTACTCATTTCGATGTTTTGTCAGCAATATTAATAATTATAACACATTACACTTGGCTGTTTATTTTATTTGTTGAATTATTAGAATTTTATTTGTTAAATGATATTAATATTTTGACCAACTATTATTTATATTACCTATTTTGTTCGTAAGACAAACAAAACTAGTGTTCGAGAACAGAATACTTCTGACACTGCGCAGTGACATTTGACCCGAGTATTTTACTTACGTTATAAAAATACAGTCAGCGGCATTTTTAGCTTATGCAGCAATGTGAAATGATCGCAAAATATTAATTTGTATAATGGTATCCAATTTTATTGACATACATACATACTATCACGCCTGTACCCCTGATAGGGTAGGCAGAGCGTGAACAACCCAAACAAAGGTCGTTCCGCCACGTCTGACAAGTTTTGAGAATTATATTGACGCATAGGTAATATAAATGGTATTTTGTAATATTGAATACAACTTGTATGAGCTGTCAACATAGTGAAAATACTGTAAAAACCGATTGAATTTTTTGTACAGCTGTCAGGTCGCCACTATAGTTGTCATTGCTTCAATCGCGGTCAGTGTACCAATAGCCAAATTTTAGTTTCAAATATTGCCGCCTGAACACTAATGTCAGTCGATCTGTACTATGACATGGATGCCAATCTTATCTCTTAGTAAAGGGTCGGCTCGGCTGTCAAATTTCTTTTCTCTATATTAATCAATATTCTTGAAATTAAACGTCGAAATGAGCTTATAGTGCGACCGCCACTACTGTTCAGGTTGCCATATTAGGAACTAAAATTTGGCTCGGTTACACTGACAGCGATTGTAGCAATGACAGCTATAGTGGCGACGTGACAATAAATTGCACAGATTTTTCGGTTTATCTATACAATCGATACGATTTAACTAAAATATTACATACCTATCATTTTCTATCATGAGAGGAAAGAAATACTTGTTTTGGTTAATTGAATCGAGGCCAGTATAAATTTTAAATAATACTCAGAAAATTTTGGGAAACTCGTAACGTAACCGAACCAAGTTTCTAATGTATCTATGTATTCCTTTTATTTAGTTGACTGTACCACAAATACTTATTTCGGGGAATCCCCTAATTAAGACACACATCATTACATTAATAATAAGACTAGAAATGATACGACAAATAGGAAACTTGTTAAGCATGCCCACCAAAGCACGGAATCCTTTTTCTTGACAGACATATCGAGTAACCAAACGGGGATAGATGTAGAAATATCTACTTTCTCAAGAAAACTGAACAACTATTACCAGGAGGCCTATGATGCGCACTGAAGACTTCGATTTGTCTACAAGCGTTGCATACTTCACTACGATTAATGCAAGTCTTTTTCCGTAGTGAAGTGCGCGAGATAATGCGTAGACAAAATGAAGTCTACAGTGCGCATCATAGCCCTGCAGGAAATTCTTTCAGGAAAAAAAAATCTATCCCATAAAAATTGTCAGATCGAGGTGGACATTTTGTATGAGGAAGTCTAAAAACTTCGGTCTTAAAAACTCTGGTGTCAGAGTTTTTAAACCACCTAATAGTACACCTATTAGGCCTCTGAAATGGTTTGTGTAACGATCACTATAAAAGACAGAAACCGGGATCGACGGCTTAACATGCCCTCCGAAGCACGAGATCTTTTTTCTACCATTGCATTGTCCTACCCAAACTGGAGAAAATCTCGCAAACTGATAAATTACAAATATCCACTTTGAGTTCTCCCCCTGGGAATCGAACCCAGGACCTCCAGATCGGGAGCCCATGGCTCAGACCACTAGACCGCGGAGGCAGTTGAACGCCCCCTAACATTGTCAGTCTGTGTGTATTCCATTAAACGTGTAATTGCGTTATCAATGTTTTACAAAGCCCATTATTATTATTATGTTAATATTATTTTATCAATTTGTCGGTGGATATGGATAACAACAATTAGCTGATTGTTACTTTGTTGTTAGTACTTCTATTATTAAAAAAAAAAACTTCCCTTCCCAGGACACCAGTGAAGCAAGTGTATCATCTGACCAGTCCTTTTATACGGCAGCGAGACCTGGCCTGTCCTTGGACGACATGTCTAGCAGCTTCACGTCGCGGAGATGAAGATGTTGCGATGGATGTGCGGCGTTACGAGACTAGATCGCATTCGTAACGAGCACATCCGTGGCAGCCTTGGAGTCCGCGACGTAGCGGATAAGCTGCAGGAAAGTCGTCTTCGATGGTATGGGCACTAAGTCGCAGGCCGCCAGACTACGTCGGAAAAAGATGCCTCGACCTCACTGTCCAAAGCACTAGATCACGCGGCAGACCAAAGAAGAGATGATTAGACGTCGTAAAAGCGAATATGGAAGAGAACAATCTCACACCAGCGGATGCCGAAGACCGGGCAAAGCAAAGTGGAGTAGAAAAAGCCGGAAAGTGGACCCCAGCAACAGGCCGGTAAAACGCAGAAGAAGAAGACTTCCCTTCCCTAAAGATTGAAAAAGGACAAGAGATTTTTTCAATCTTTATTCTGAAAGTGATAGGTAGATTTTAATTTTAGCTTTAGCAGGTCAACAGATGGTTTTTTTACATACATACATACATACCACCTACATACATATAATCACGCCTTTATCCCTAATGGGGTAGGCAGAGCGTAAACAAAGGTCGTTCCGCCACGTCTGACAAGTTTTGAGGGATATTCCAGATAGAACTGTATATTATTTTTTATTAATAAACAATATTGCTATAACATATATTGTTATGTCCTTAACACGCTGGACTGGGAGTGATAGAAAAACATAGAATGTGCCAGCTGCATCTCCTCCCGGGCATGCTGTAAAAACCAGCTAAGGGATTCGAGGGTTTTAATGTATTGCAAATTAGGCGATGGGCTGACAACCTGTCACTAATAGCAATACACAATGACCATCTGAAATAACCCTCAAAACTTGTCAGACGTGGCGGAACGACCTTTCGGTCGTTTTCGCTCTGCCTACCCCATTAGGGATAAAGGCGTGATTTATGTATGTATGTGTCCTTAACACCCTTTATAGATATTCGATCCGCCCCATTTATTTAGCAAACTATAAATACCACGTGCGATTTTGGCACTCAAGTGTCAGACAGCGGGTATACAGGTAAACAAACATCTGGAGACGAATCTTGAGATTGTACCATTAATATTATTCCAGATAATCAGGTGGATTCAGCCTGCATTGTCTTAACCGAACTGGGGTAAATCTCACAAAGTGATAAATAGACATATATCACCTTTGTGGAATCAAACCCAGGACTTCCGGATCGAGAGCCCATGGCTCAGGCCACTAAACCACGGAGGCAGTTTAATTAAAATTCTATAGAGTGGGTTTTTCTACCCGTTATCAGCCCTGGTAAACAATTGCCTTCGCGGTCTAGTTGTCTGAGCCATGGGCTCTCGATCCGGAGGTCCTTGGTTCGATTCCCAGGAGGGAACACAAAGTTGTATTTGTCACTTTATCACTTTGTGAGATTTTCCTCAGTTTAGTTAGACAATGCATGCTAGATCTCCTGATTGGAAGAAGAAAAAGTGCTTCGGAGGGCACGTTAAGCCGTCGGTCCCGGTCGGTGTCTTTGATAGTGGTCGTTACACAAACTAACCTATTACCTGTGCTATTAGGCGGTTAAAAAGCTCTGACACTAAGGTTCATCGGGTCGATCGACTCGAAACACACACGACAAAAGAAGAAGTCTTCAGTGATAAGAAGCAGTCTTGATGTAAGGCTCGTATTTATAAAGCTATCTCAAGATTGAGAGCAATATTGAGTGCTGATTTGACAGGTGATTTTGTACTGGAATGACGTTTCTGATACGAACTCGAACTCGCTGTCACTCTTGAGAGCTGATTATAAATACGGGCCTAAATCTTCAGGTATTTGATCTCATGTGGGACAGTATCGTCTGGCGTACCGCACGTACATTCCGTCTCAAGCAAAAGAAACAATGTACTACAAACAGATCGTGGCGATAGTAACATTTAAAGTACGACAACTGTTTAAATGAACGTAGGGAAAAATAGAACTTATTCTTTATCTGTCTTTCACTCTTCATGCACAGAATATATAATAATGCTTTATATGGGCAGAGTATAATGCCACTTACGCCATTATTGACGATCCTCTGTAAAAATAAATTGCTGACCACGCTTTATGGCGCGAATCTGCCCATTCAATATAACAACTTTTCCCAAGAAACATAGAAGTTTGTTGACCACTGTTTCGTCTTCATTTCCACTCTTCAGATGTGGAATAAGAATTGAAAGTGAATTGGAAGTGTCCGCGTGACAGTCGGTTTGCGAGTGCTTTGCTCTTGTGAGCTTAGCTTGCTTTACTTGCGGGGAGGACTACTCTGCGGAGATCATGCCTAAGGGCTGCTCGTAGAGAGTTGGATTACGTTCGTAATCGTAATAGTTACGGTCGTACTGACAAGCTAATCTCACAAGAGCAAAGCACTCATAAACTAACAGTTTACAATAAAAAAACATTAAACTCTCCTCAGCATAAAAAAAAACAACAATTTAAAAATAAATAAAACCCTTTTAGCATCTTTACGTAAATAATAAAGTTATACAAACTCCATACAAAGGGACAAAGTTTAAAAAACTTTCTTTCTTTGTATGGCTTCTTCTTACAATACAATACAAAAATATTGAGACGTCATTGCACATTTAAAGTGCTTGCCCAATTTCTCTTTTGTGAATGTTATAGCCGTAAAAAAGAATAGTGTTGGGATGCCTGTTTTATCGATAAGCTTAATTGAAAACAATTTATGAAGTGTTCTTGTTTAAATAAGCGGGTTCTTCTTCTTCAGTCGTAATTCTGACAGTCAGTCACATTTTTTTTTTGTAAAATTAAACTGTTAATTTAATATTTTTATACACATTTTGCTTTTGTGTGTCGATATAGGTAAATAGGTATTAATGGCTGCCAACGCCATATTTTTAAACATTCCCCCAACATGAAGTAAGAAGAACTCCCGCCCTAAGTTCGTTATGATCTTGGTGGCACTATAAATTGTTTTTTTTATTATTATTATTTATAAGTCAAATAACAGATTTTATTACTGACCATGTGATCAAGTACTCATTTTCTAACCAAACAACGGTTACATATTGTAAAACCGAAATTTTTAAACCCAAATTCCATATTCCCGAAAACGATTCGACTTTTTTTTTATTTCAATTTTTTCGTTTTACAGAAGTTACAAAATCCATATTATTAAAATCCAGAATTTTATTTAACTTATTTTTCATTTAACC